>OY744470.1:2176363-2199912 GCA_963556145.1 Hygrocybe punicea
AGGGCAACAAGAAAAGAAAAACGGAAGTGGACATAGGAAATATCGTGAGGCAGTAAAGCAGTATTGTTCAAGGGATATGACAAGAGAAACAAGGTGACGTACTTTGTAACATACACATAGAAGAAATCAAGGTAGAGCCCAGTCTGGACTATGCCAGCGGTCACGGCAATAGGATCAACGACGTCTTCTGAGAAATACCTGAGACAGTGGGTGAGTTTAGTTATATGTGTTTCATAAATTCAGGGAGCACCTATATATCCAATTCGGGATATACAAAGCTCTATAAGCACCCAATGCTGCCAAATAATGCGTAGTAATGGTCTCTGCCTCGCCAGTGCGTTGGAGCATAAACAGTTGCGGAAGGATTGCAACTGATTCGAGGAAAATGGAGAATGACCAGAGGATCTCTGGGAGTGTGAACTTGTAGTTGAAGATCAATGCAAGGACAGCGCATGGTGCAAGGAGGTAGTCGGCACGGAAGGTGTCAATAGCGGGGTCATGCGTAGGTCTGCATGACGAAAATCCCGCTGATTCAACCATGGCGTTACACAGACGAAAAAAAGACTGACCGAAACCGGTATTTCATGAGATAAAGTATGTAACAGCTGCTTGCAATAAAGAATACTTTCATAAGAAAGTTATAAACGGAGACCCATCGGTAGAAGAGGTCTAGGTAGCGTGCGACGAAGACAAGGACATAGAGCGCTTGGGTTTTGAAGGATATCCCTAGTTTGAATTGAAGTTCGCGTCAGGCTCTGCCAAGAGCGATATTGAAAAGGGTGATGATTCGGCGCTGACCTCGACACGAACGAGTGGTCTGTATCTTGTGCAAGAGTATGGCTATTGAGGCCAAATGTGACAAGTCACCTGTGCCGAAAGTCGTCAGATCAGCATACCACAAGAAATTTGTTTTGAGGTTTACCAAACAACCGGAATATATTCATGGCAGACTTCGGGGTAAACGAGGACTAGTGGACAGGGATATGCGTGAACTGAACGCGTGCCAGTGCCAAGGCGAGTAAATTTTGACACGACGATAAGCTTAGTCAGCTGCTCCCACCTGTTCCAGGCACTACAATGAATCCTAGGCAGAGTTTTACCTCAGAGCGATATATTCCCCATACACCCAGGCAAGTACCTTTTCTTGTACTTTTCAGTGATGTTCTAGTAAAAGGGTCGACTTCGTCCGAACGAACCCACCGGGTGACCAAAAGTACCACTGGAGAATCAGGTTTTTCGTACCGTCGTTTTGGAACCCTGCTCACAAGTGTCTATTGCCCGATGTGCCATTAAAAGATTTCCATGGAACATCGTAAGGCTGGACAAACATAATTTCAAGACTCTGCAAAGGCTGTTATGCCTACAGTCTAATGATCTGGCAGCAAAGGCAGAGTCATACATCCAGATCCGTCTTCCTGGTCCGCGCTTGGTCTTTGGATCACGTCGGCGCAAGAGGATAGTGACTGGGCCTGCGTTCATTGCCGAGCTCACGCAGCGCTAGATCGTATGCTGTGTCGGGTGGTCTCTGGATGTGGTTAATCGAGAGGACGCTACAAGGTTTTGGTGTTCCATTTGGAGCCTCAAATTGCGCGATATAAGCGTCCGAGTTCAAAGTAAATACTCGCGGCGTGTGGTTACGTGCAAAAAGCGGCCGGTACTGAAATGCATAACGGTCGGGAAGCCATCTTTCTGTGTCTTTTGGTTGATGGTCATTCGTTCGTGACGGAATGAGATTACACTTCACGCTGGCCTGATGGTCTTAGCACTGAATTTCATCATGTTTTGTTCACGAAAGTTCCATATTGATCGTTAAATTTCACAGGAACCTTCAAAGCAAGCAGTGGATGCACGGGTTGATTCATCAAGATAAATGGTAACAGTCACCCATGTACCACCTGTACCACCAAACCAGACACAACACCAGCACCAGCAGAGGCAGGAATCTCGCTCCCCACCGACACATTCCGGCCACGTCAACGTCAATCATGCCCTCGACCTAGACGACGCCCCGCCTCGTCACGGTCGACGCGAACACGACCGTGGATGATAGGGACACGGACAGACTGTACAGACGTCAACCACCACCACGGTGGATTACCTTGTTACCTTGCTTGTCAAGGTTTCTCCACCTCATAATTGAAGCCTTTTTTTCTGTTTTCCGTACATAAGTGTAAACAATGTCAGCCACTGACCACAAATGGAGAGCAGCTGCGCCAGCACCAGCGAAGACCAAGGGCACAAGGGTGGGCACAGTGACAGCGCCAGCTCTCATGGCAGTACCAGCAGTACCAGCACCACGAGCACCAGCGTGGGTACCAACACCGGCGACATTGCTGGCCAGAACAAGCGCGGTACCAGCTCCAGAACGGCATAGCGACGGCCAGCACCCAGCGCGGGCACCAGCACCAGCACCAACGCCCGCACTAGTGCCAGCATGGCACTGGGTACTGGCACCAGTGAGGGCACCAGCATCAGCACAAGCGCCGCAGCAACAGCGCCAGTACCAGCGGGGGACAAGTGCCAGCATCGGCACCAGTCCCCGCACTAGGGTAAGTCCCAGCACCAGCATTAGCGCGACACCACTCATGCCCACACCAGGGCGGCACTAGCACTAGCACCCCAGCAGGACCAGTACCAGCAATACTAGTAGCGCCACCACGGCCCCAAGGTAATTTTTTCTTGTCAAATATTATCTATTTTTTTCGTAGGTAACTCAAGTCTTCAACGACCCCAACAACGAAGGTGACAATGACGATAACAGCAACGAAGGTGATAATGACGATGACGGCAATGACTATGACGGTGGCAGCGGCAAGTACCAGAAAGGCTAGAATGGTGATGTGCCCACTAACCAGCCCAGGTACGTCCCAACCCACCTCCCTGGTCACTCCACGAGGACGAGGAAGTGGAAGCATTTAGGAACGTGGCAAGGAACAACAAAAGCAACGAGGATGACGGGGAAAGAAGGGGAACGTCGACAAGAAGTCCCCTCCTCTGCCACCTCCACCTCGCGAACATGCACAGACGGCGTCAATTGATGTGTGGACATCTTTCGCGAGGTATCCAGCAAGGAAACAGCAAGGAAGGACAACAACCACAACGAATGTGGGTGGGAAGTCCCTGCCCCCGACTCTACCTCGCGAACATGTACAGACCGCGTCAATTGACGTGCAGACGTTGTTCGCGGGGTAGCTGGCATGTGTATCTGCCTAACCCGAGGCAGAACGGGAATGGTGTGCGGCTAGTACAGGTGCGGTGTCCCAGTTAGGGACCCGGGGGGTTAATGGGTTCCTTAGGGATAGGCATGAAATTCTTAATATCGTCCAGAAATCCTGCTCATCACTAGTATTCGTGTCCTGGTTTGTTGTTTGTTGTTCTGCAACCAGAGTTTGGTCCATTGCTCAAAATTGCAATAAATGGTTCTAAGTATCTAATATCTAATGCTCAATGACCCATGCAAGCAAGGTTTCTGCCGACGAAGTCAGCATTTCACGAGTTCCACCTAAGTTTGTTTTAATTGAACCTTTGTGGTGAGGAGTTAGAGAAGTACAATTGAATGTATGGCTAAATTATAATGACACAAGTATGCAACCCTCATTCATCTGCGAAAGTGAAAATTTCTTATAAGTACATGTGAGGAAATACAAAGTCTACCTTGCTTGGAAAGCTCGCCAGAATGGGACCACCTCTGGCAAGGGACAGGTCTATGTTTGCAAGACTCTGCCTTTTATGCCAAGTGAGACCATAAGGGCCATCTAAACCAAGAGGCCATCAGATCGTCTGGCATATTCCAAGGGGAATCCAAGACCATGGTCAGAGTGGTGGAATATTCCAAGCAGGCCAGCATAATGGCCAGCGTCATCCAAGAGGGCCTCCAGACCAGCCGCACTCATGCAAGAGAGCCATCAGACTAGGGTTACCTTGGCAGCGCATGGAAGCACAGCTCAGCACTGCTGGCTCATGTCAGAGGATAGACCATTCTCGTGTACTAGATGGTACCCGAGCGTTGCTGCGGTATTAGTTATTTTATTTTATCATCAATTTATTGGTTATCGTGTTTGTGATTTTTATTTTATTCCATCTGATTTTATTGTAAATTTATTTCCTACAGGGTGAATTTAATTTAATTTAATTTAATTTATTGTAATTTAATTAATTAATTTTCAATTTATATCCTGTTTTCCATCGTCAATGGTCTTTGCTCACAAACACCTGTGGCGGCTACTGATAACAGTGTTACATGCTTTTTGTGCCACTGATGTTTGTTCGCTTTGCTCACAAACACCCGTAGCACCCGTCATGCAGTGTTACATGCTTTTGTGCCACTGATGTTTGTTCGCTTCGCTCACAAACACCTGTAGCACCCCGTTCTCCAGTGGCTGCTGTCTTGAATTTTATTTAAATTTTAACACACTTGTTTACATTGTTTTGAGTTTATTTGCACATTTTGTGCTTATCCGGGCTTGGCTTCGCCTCGCATGTTGCTCCAGGCTGCTGTCTTGAATTTTATTTGAATTTTAACACACTTGTTTACATTGTTTTGAATTTATGTCCATATTTTGTACTTATCTGGGCTTGGCTTCGCCTCACGGTTATACTTATCCGGCTCGGCTGCGCCTTGCGCTTATAGAAGGGGACAACGGTGCCTCGTGTGGCTAAGCAAGCGAGACCATGCAAGTATACGCGAAAAAACATGAGCATAACCGAGTCTCCCACGCCACCGACCCCCCTTCCTCCCCTTCCTTTTAGATTCTGACGTTATTATAATATAATTGTTCTTATTGGCAGTGAAACATGAATGCGAGTACATACACAGCACGAAGCATGACAGATTCGACAAGGGAGCTAAACGAGACATTATGGAGAGCAATTGGATGGGAGAGCGAGAACATTCAGAGAGCGACAGAGGAAGACATGTGGAATGTTGATTGGAAAGCTTTTATGCATGCGATGAGTGGGGTATTGATAGTGAGAATGGCAGACACAGCGGTATGAAGATGGAAAAGCGACCTTGAAATTTTTCATGCATGACGGCGGGCGGCATGTTGAGCAGCCAACATTGCAGTACCAGACTGGGCATTGGCTTGATGAATGGCACGACTGCCTCCTCGACATGCTTTAGCTCTGAGAACCTGACTGAATCATGGCAATTGGTCAGGATAAATACAAAGAGTCAGTTGCACTTACTTGTCCCACCACTCAAGAGTGGATTTACTCCATTCCGGATCGTCAAACAGCTCAACAACGTTCTTGAAAAATTCAATCGTGTTGAAGTTGCCATCTTCTGCCGCCCATTCTTCCTGGCCGTTGAGGATGAAGCGAGCCTAAATATTATCAGTCGAGATGCCTAGCATTTAAATGAGTACATACCAAGACAGCGGCATAAGCAATGTTGCGACTGGTGACATTTGTCATGTTGTAAATATCTGCAATAGTTTTCTTCCCGGCAGACTGTCCCGGAGTCGCTTTCATTGCAGTGCGAGGTCCGGTGAAGATGTGTCGGAAGCACTGATCAAAATACATTCAAGTTAGTGACTGGACAATTCAATGTGATTAACTTACTGAAAGCAGGAACGGCCCTTTTAATAAACCCTTGTCGATGGCCTCAGGATCATATTCATTCTCAGTATATAAGAATGATGGCCAATCCTGCACAGAAATGATGATATTTCCATCGCGAACGTCACAGCAAAACCTCAATAGTGCTTCAGTAACAATATTGATTGACTCGGCGTGATCGCTTACTTATCGTGATCTTGGTCATATTCATCTCACATGTTGCGTGGACAAAGTAAACGCCCAGAGGTGATGTGCGCAAAACCACAGTCACCTTTATTCCGATTGATTGGGCTAATTGTCAGAATGCCAGGGATGTTGGGGATATATGACATTGCTGTGTAGCGTAATGTCCCAACATCATCCATGCGAGCACATCGCACATGGGTATCCAGCTGTAAACAAAGATTAGGTTTGAGACAAAGAATCTGAAAACTCTTACAAAGATGGCCATCCCTTGAAGTGTTTCGAATTTGCCCTCCACGACATAATATTCCAGTTGTTCTCATAACCCAGGCGTTAGCTCCATCACAGCATTGTAAACAAACTCGGCCTCCAAACGATCTTCTTCATCACTATGCATATATGCAGTAATAATATTGGAAACAGACGGATATTTACATACATTTCATTGAGCTCTTCATCTGGCTCAGTTTCAGTGTTCTCGTCGAGCCTCAACCCAATTTGAAAGGCTTGCATGATGTTGGAGAAGGGGCCGATAGCGCGTGGAATGAACCATGCTGAATCCTTGTATGGGCGTCAAAAACTGACAATTCTAAAGCCGAAACATGGAATGAACCGTGCTGAATCCTTGTATGGGCGTAAAAAACTGACAATTCTAAAGCCGAAACATGGAATGTTAACTGTCAGTTCACAAGTGGTCATTAAATTGGTCATTCATGCTTACTTCGGTCTCTTCTGTGTCGTCAAATTTGATAGGGCATAGCGAACTTCCTTGTTGTGACGTTTGCATTTACAACTCTCAGGTTGAAGTGCTCGTTCTTCATTCCTGTTGTCGTGGCCAAGTTTTTTACCTTTATCACTCATCTTGTCATCATCATCCATCCCGCTGTCTTCCTCCTCAGACCTGTGTCCATGGCCCAAGATAATCCAGTATTTTGCAATCGGAAACATGTATATGTAATTCACGTACCTATTCTCCTTTTCACTCTGTGAATCTTCAGAATCGGAATCAATGCAAATTCTCGGTGTTGGCTTATTGGGTTGAGAATGGCCTGCTCCCACTTTCAGCAATGGGGCACATGCCTTTGAGGCATTAGAGTTTGGGTAGGGCCTGTTAGAGTGCAAGGAGGATTTTGCTTTTGGGGGAAGAAACTGGGGCATTGTCGTGGTGAGTGATTAAGCTACGTTATCGACCATGCAAACTCCCTCCCCAAAGATTAGTGGTCATGTGACAGACACGTTGAGGAAAACGATTAACTCATTAAGTCCTACCACGAAAGTTTTTATTAACCTTTAAGTTTTTTTACAGAACTTTACAGGTTGTTTCACATTCCCAGAGTGCCAGGCCTCAGATCCCAAGTGTGTGCTGGGATGAGAGGGTCACTCTGGCTGGCCTTTATCATAATAATGGTACTTCAAGTGTGTATTGCGTGCCAATGGAACTTCGCAGACCACAGGGGACTCAGGACGCACCTAAGGTATTGCATGAAGAATGTGAACTTGACAGCCAGTTCAATGAAGAGGAGGCTTGCCAATATGAAAAAAGCAAAAGCGGCAAAAATATGACAGATAGAGAACTCACCAGATGTGGAAGAAGAACAGCGAGCCCTATGAACGCAACTCAATGATGTGGGTAAATTATTTCTCTAATGGGTTCCTCATTAATTGTTACAAAGGATTTTGAGCTGACGCCTGAACTCGAGATGGAACCAATGGTCATATACAATACGCCTGAAGAAATCAGGCCAGAATTCTTCAGCCAAACTGGTCGCAAACGCAAGGTCCCAAAAGCACTACAAGTTTTCTTGCCCACAACAATGGCTGGATTGCCATATCACATTCCCTGCCCTACTCGCAAACGCAAAAAAACAGGAGTACCGGCACCTGCTCCTGTACACGACCACTTCGCTCAACAGGTTGTGGATGAAATAGCCAACGACACTCTTGATGCCAAGTCCATTGATTCCCCCCAATTCGAAATGGAACCAAATAGTTTTGGGGTCTATTGCCAGTACACTACCAAGCCATCCACAGACCCAGAAGATGAGCTCACCCTGGACTCTTTATGTGATGGGCCAATGTTTGCTGTTGCTCCAGTTGCTATGGACACCAATGACAATCCTGCTCTACCAAGTGCTGGGTTTGGGCGGTCACTCAAGACCAATTTCTTTGCTCTGTTTCTTAATGCAACAGTTTTTCGTCTTATGAACTGGTTCTATAGCACTTCAAATATGAAATCCAGTGCTGGACTTGATCAGCTTGTCCATGAGGTTCTTCTAGCCGATGATTTTGACCGAGAAGACCTCTGGAAATTTAGTACCAAATGTGAACTTGACCAACTTGACAAGTACGCTACCACTGGTGAGGCTTTCTCAGCCAAAGATGGTTGGAATGAAGGCTCCGTTTCGATCCACCTGCCTAACGCTAAAGCCAAATACACATCGGAAGAAGAAGCTCCTTGATTTAGGATCGATGGAATCTATTATCGTCGCCTGATTGAGGTGCTCAAGGCAGCATTCCAAGGTTCAAGCAGTCAAAAATACCACTGGATCCCATTCAAGCTCTTTTACAAGCCTCTGGATGATCTCGACAGCACTACTGGGCAACCTCATCTGGACAAATCCGAAAACATTCGAATCTACACAGAACTGTACAACTCAGATGCGATGATTGAAGAAGACACCAAGATTCGCGCGCATCTTCATCAACCTGGCAACGAGCCGAACAATGATCCCCAGATTGAAATTGCGATAGCTCCAATCATGCTTTGGTCTGATTCTACTCACCTTGCCAGCTTTGGAATGGCTTCACTCTGGCCGATTTACACTTTCTTCGGGAATCTTTCAAAATATTTCCAAGGAAAACCGACTGATTTTGCTGCCCATCACTTGGCATATATTCCAAAGGTATTTCACGACATACAATTAATTTAGAGCGCACTTCCATCATCACATGTTTTAGCTTCCAGATTCATTTCAAGACTTTTACCAGAATATATACAAGATTCCCGCAATGGCTGAGGTCTTAAGATTTTGTAAACGTGAACTCATGCAACAAATATGGCTCTTACTTTTGGATGGCGACTTTATGCATGCTTATGAACATGGTATAGTCCTCCTTTGTGGTGATGGAGTATTGTGCTGGCTTTTCCCTCGATTCTTCACATATTCTGCCGATTACCCTGAAAAGTACGTATTTATTCATTCAATGTCACTGCCACAAGCTGACATCCATCCATTAGAGTCCTACTCACCTGCATCAAATATCTCTCACAGTGTCCCTGTCCTCGATGCGAAATTCTCAACACAAACATTCTGGCAATGGGAACATTTGTTGATGCTCAATGATGCAGTCATATTCGGGAAGATACACACTGGTTCCGGAAGTCAATCGTGATGGTGTGCCATTGGATATTTGAGAAGGGTATTGGTGTGGAAAGCTCGAAGATCTCAAAGGTTTTGGACGTAACATCATTACTGCCAACCACTGTGTGTTTTGTCATATCCTATTCAATTACAATGGTCTAACATTTGTCCGAACTCAGAATGCATTTTCTGTGCGACTATCAAAATTTGGGTTCAATTTCTATTTGATGTTTGTGCCAGACCTGTTGCATGAGTTCGAAATTGGGGTATTCAAGGCAATCTTGATCCATCTGCTTTGGATTTTATATGCAGCAGGCAATGACTGCATTCAAGAGTTCAACAAATGGCACATTCTCTGTTCTTCTAATTATCTCTAGTTCTAACTCCTTTTAAGCTTTCGCATGGTACCTACATTTGGTCGCTCGACGATCCACCGTTTCGGAAACAACATCTCAGGAATGAAAAAATTTGCTGCACGTGATTTTGAGGACATTCTTCAGGTGAATAGTTTCCCTCATTGAATGCCCTGCGTCTTTTCAAATCAAGCAATCAGTGCATCATGCCAGTCATCGAAGGGCTTTTACCACCACCACATAACGACATCCTTTTGGATCTGTTCTTTGAGCTTGCAATGTGGCACACCTATGCCAAGCTTCGCCTTCACACCGACATCACTCTCTCTTTCTTCGAGAACACTACAAAAACTCTTGGCATCACCATTCGGGACTTCAAAAAAACAACTTGTGAAGCCTATGTCACGGTTGAGATACCACGCGAACAAGCAGCGCGTGGTCAACGAACTGTGGCACTTGCAGCAAAATGAAAGAAAACTGTGCCTACACGGCAAGGAGCAGCACAAACTAGCAAAGAAAATGCACCATCTGGTCCGAAGATCAAGCAGCTTAATCTCGCAACATACAAGTATCATTCACTTGGAGACTATGTGAAAACCATTCATCGGTATGGCACAACAGACAACTACAATACCCAAGTGGTACACATTTTTGTTTTAACCTTGATTCATTGCGCTGAATGATTGCTCAGGGCGAATTGGAACACTGGCGGGTCAAAAGATTCTATCCTCGGACAAACAAAAATGACAAGTTTGGCCTTCAAATCGCAAAGCATACCCAACGTGAAGCACTGTTGCATGCGATGAAGAAAGGAGAAGATGATGAGATTGCTGCAGCTAGTGCTGTGCCGACGCCATCAGAAAATGAACGGGCGGACATATCACTTCAATTTACTGACAATGAACCCCTTCCCTATACATCACCAAGAGTCCATCACCATATCTCAGATTCACAACGCTACTACGATGACATCACTCAATTTCTCACAAAGAATAAAAATGATCCAGCTCTCAAGGTGTGTACACCGACTGTAATATGTTTCACGCGATATGCTAACATGGATATTGCCAGAACTTCATGCCACAATTGAAGGATCATCTCCTGGCCCATCTTACAGGCATTCCTTATGATGGAGACGAACATACATTCACAGAAAATGACCGTGACCACATCCGCTTTGTCAGCAACCGAATGTATCGTCATAAAGTGCTCCATATCAACTATACGACATACGACATGTGCCGCACCCAGGACTCTATCAACCCTCGAACGCACCCTGATGTGATGGTTGTCACACATGAAGACGAAGATGAAAGTGACGCTCATCCTTATTGGTATGCACACGTCATTGGCGTGTTCCACGTCAATGTCCGCCACACCGGTCCTAAATCGAACTCACAAGAAACACAACACATGGAATTTTTAGGGGTCCATTGGTTCGGCCATGATCTAAATGCCCCGGGTGGTTTTGGAACATGACGATTACACAGGATCGGATTCCTGGATTTGGAAGACCCCAACGCATTTGGATTCTTAGATCCAAAGGAGGTACTACGAGGTGTCCATCTTATTCCGGCATTCACATTTGGCAGGACAGAGGACTTGTTAGGAAACTCAATTGGACGTCATGCAAATCAGAACGATGAAGATTGGGTGTATTACTATGTCGGCATGTAAGTCACCCTATTCTATTCTATACTGAAGCTATGCTAATTATGGGGACTAGGTTTGTGGATCGTGATATGTTCATGCATTATTGTGGGGGAGGAATCGGTCATCAAGCGGCTCGAGCGTGCAAACCACAAGCAAATGAAGAGAACGTTCATCTATCCGAGAATGAAGATGACCCATATGTGCCAGCAGAAGAAGGTGATGAGAACGAAGAGGTAGATTATGGTTATGTGTCTGCTGAAGAGGAAGATGGGAGTGATGAGGAGGGCAAGGGAGACAAATCCGATGGTGTTCAAGATTTGGGCCCGGAGGACGGGGAAGATCTTGACATGGAGGATATGTATGATGCGAGGGGTATGCTCTGTTGTGACTATAGTTCTTCTATTCCGTTGTGTCGCATACTATTGTGTTGGACATGAAAATTGTATTGCATTCCCTCACCATACAATGCGACGCCAGCCTGACATGAGTATGATAATTGGTATCTAACAACAGGTGTACCCTTGCAGCCCTTCTGTGAGCCAGGCAGCTCCTTGCCTGGCCTTCCATCACCCCAGCGTCCTTCTGCCAGCCAGGCGGCTCCTTGCCTGACATTCCATCACCCCCCACCATCCTGATGCCATCTTGTTATGTCTAACCTTTTGGGCATCGTGTTGTAAACGTCCTCCAAGTCTTGCACTGTCGTAGCTGACCATACCAGCGCCTAGCAGCCAGGCCGATCCTTGGCTGAGTCATCTAAGCTTCCATTGATTGTGACCTTTTGCTGATGTTTACGATTTGTATGAACCTCATGCTTCACAAAATGCTGGCAAACTAGTGTGTGTATTACCATTTTGGATGATCCATGGTTTAGATGACAGGTGAACCCATGGGCATTATACCTGTGAGTTCAACAGGGATGGGCCTGGCATTTAATAAGGGCCATCAAGCTCTTCCTGCTAGGGCCCTGCTAAACTTCCTGCTGTCTGATGACCAGTACACGTGAGGCGTTGCTGATACACATGAGGCGTTGCTGTGTCCGTTATTCAATCTCCGCTCCATTTTCGGAACAGCAATGATTTGGGCTGTTAGATAGGTATAAAATACGTGCCCTGTGTCTGATGGCGGCTTCCCACCCCATCTTAGCTAGTGTTGCCAAAGTTCGGTTCGGTCCGGTTTTTCGACTTTTTTGGAAAACCGGAACCGAAACCGTTGGTTTGGTTCAGCCAAATGCCGGACCGGAACCGGAACCGCGTCGAACGGTTTCAACGCGTTCGGTCTGCGTTCGAACGCGGTTCGAACCGCGAACCAACCTCCAAATACCTTGCGCGGGCCAGACGCGCGTCAATTGACGCGGCTGTCACCCTCACGAGGTAGATGGGGGGGCTCCGTCTGTTTTTGCGAGGTTGGGTTGGGGCCAGGCACTTCCCATGGGCGTCCGCGCGTGCTACCTACCTCGCGAAGAACGGGGACGCGTCAATTGACACGCTCCGTCTGTTTTCGCGAGGTTGGATGGGGCCGGAGACTTTCCATGGGCGTCCGCGCATGCTGACGACCTCGTGAAGAACGGGGCACGTCAATTGACGCGCTCCGTCTGTTTTCGCGAGGTTGGATGGGGCTGGGGACTTCCTATGGGCGTCCGCACGTCAATTGACGCGGCTAGGGCGTGTTCGTGAGGTGGGTCTTCGTCGTCGCCTCGTCCATTCCCCTCGTTAGCCGATGTCGTTGGGACTGGATTTGGGGGACGTACCTGGCTGCTGCCGCCGGTGTTGCTCTGCTGCTGCTGCTGTTGCCGTTGCTGCTGCTGCTGTTGCTGTTGCCGTTGCCGCTGCTGCTGTTGCCGTTGCTGCTGCTGCTGCTGCTGCTGCTGCTGTTGTTGCGGTCATTTGGCCGTCGTCGTCGTCGTCATTTGGCCGTCGTCGTCGTCGTCGTCGTCGTCGGGGTGGTGGTATGTGGTGTTGCCACTGCCGTTGCTGCTGCTGCCGCTGCTGCCATCGATTCACTCCGACTCGCGTTGGAACGCGAGGGAGGTTGTTGGGTGGAGTTGACCGCGGGCACCTTCTTTATGCGGTCAAGGTGGGCCACGGGGGGCTGTTCTATGTAATAAAATGTCAGTAAAATATAGTATGAGGCCGTTACTTACCGTGGTTGTTGAGTAACATTAGTGTTGAGTCGAAATTGGGGTGTCGCGCGAGTATGTTTAAGGTCACATGACCTAAGTTCACGCGACTGCATAAGAAAAAAATGTGAAAAATTAAGTATCTAAATGAGTATCTACGTAGGTAACTATACATTACGGTTCGCGGTTTGAACCGCGTTTGAACGCGGTTTGAACCGCATGTCAGTGCCAGAACCGCAAACTTAACCAGTGGTTCGGTTCAGCCAAATGGCTGAACCAGAACCGAACTTCCGGTTCGGTTCACATTTCAAACCGGGTTCGGATCGGTTCCGAACCGAACTTCGGCATCACTAATCTTAGCAACCACATCATCATGCCTCACAAGTCAATTCACCGGAGAACACTTGCCAAAATTCAATCTGCTAAAGAAGATGTCATCTGGGGATGGTACTACAACTTTCTTGGTGAAATTCTTGGCAACACTTTCTATGATATGCTTGATGGTTCTTCTGATACTAGTGACTTGGACTTGGATATGGATACTGAACCCCCTCCCTCTGACACCTTTGCAGTATCATCTGATCCTGCTTCTGATGACTCCATGACTTCTACAGGTTCTGAAGACATGTATCACACGATCTTTGATCAGTGTCTTCAGATTTTAGATGCAGCTGAAGAGGAAGTTCAACAAACACGTGTACTTCAACCATCAGTCCCCATTCCCCGTGCTCCTCAGATTCAGCTTCTTGACGAGTGGCGGCAGCATAATCCAAGTGTTGAGCCCAAGGTTTTCGATGAACTTGTTTCCCTCATTGAAGCTCACCTCATCTTTGGCTCTGACCACCAGCTCCCAGTCAGAACTCAGCTTGCCATCTTCTTAAACTGTGCTGGTCATTATGGGAATGGTTTAACAATTGAAGACATTGGAGATTGGGCTGGTGTGTCTGCTGGCACAGTTTACAACTGCTGCAACTGTGTGATGATTGCTTTCGTGGCACTTCATGACATTGCTATATCATGGGACCTGGAGAAAGAGGATTGTGCCACTGATATGGAGAAAGCAAAGCAGTGGGTTGCATCCAAAACCTGTCCAGAGTGGCGGAATGGCTACTTGACAGGTGATGGGACTTGCATCTCACTCTTCCAGAAGTCAGGCGAGTATGGGGAGGTTTATTTTGACAAGAAAAAGAATTACTCTGTCAATTGCCAGGTTCATTTTCTGATTATCTTGATTTGACAATTTACTAACACAAACAATTAGGTCATCTGTCTTCCACACAACCTACAGATAGTTGACTATGTTGTGGGTGTCCCTGGCAGTGTTCATGATGCAGCTGCATTCGATCGTGCCAAAATCAGCCAAGATCCTGATCAATTCTTCCCTGACGAAGAATGGATGTGGGCTGATTCTGCCTATGGCTGTTCTGAGTGGTGTGTTCCACCTTTCAAGAAGCCACGTGGAGGTGTTCTGGTACAAAAGCTGAGGCGATTCAATTACTTTCTCTCAAGAGTATGTCTTCATCAATTTCCTTGTAATTTTTACTGACAGACTAAAGATTCATGTATGATCTGAGCACCTTTATGGTTCCCTCAAAGGTCGATTTGGCTGCCTACGAGAACTGCAATTCCAGATCTCTAATCCCAAGAGGATGGAATATGTCAAATTATGGCTCATCACTCTATTTATCATCCATAATCTGATCATTAAGATCAAGGAGAAGCTTGGGATCCATCCCAGTGTCTGGGCAGATGAAAATGAAAATGGAGAGCCTGTGGCAGGAGATCTGCAGGAGTACAGTGATGATGAAGATGGTGATGCACCTGGAGATGTAGAGTATGAAGAAGATGAAGGGCAAGATGCTAATACCAGAACCCCTGGTCAGCAGTTCCGCCGTGAATTGCTGAGGGCAATAGAACAAAGAGGCTTGCTTGATTATTAATTTACTACTCATGTACCCATTTTCTTTTGACTATTTCTTATGTAGCAGAGCCCCCCCCCAAAAAAATACCACATTGATTGCCAGCAATCACATTTGAAACATGTAACACCTATTCAAAAAATTCAGGAGCAAAACAGCAAAACACAGGTGGAGCATGGGGAGGAGGAGAGGGGGGGTATAAGTCCAAAGAGGAGGGGGAGGTATAAGTCCAAAGAGGAGATGTTAGTCCAAACGTCCACTCGACTCTCCCGGAGCATCAACACTCTTCTTGAATTTCATCATGTTGTACTCCAGCTCAGCCAACTTGAGCTTCAGCTCCAAGTTCTTGTTCTCTTACTCACTGATGACCTTGATTTTCTTGATCTCTATTTGAGCAAGTTCACGGGCATGGGCATGTTCAGCATCACGTTGACTACTCTCAGTGGACAGGCATTCACGTTGCAGTTCCATGTCAGCAAGCTTGTGTTCTTCTCGCAGCACCTTGAGATCCACATGGCACCTGTTGTTCGCCTGGTGGTCTGCCATTGATGGCATCATCTCACGCACAAAGTCAAGGCATTTATCAACCTCGCCGAGAGGTTCATTCCGTTTGTGAGATGAAGTGCAAGACCTGGTAGAAAGAGAGGTCTGAGTGGTTGCAGCGGAGCTACGCAATGTGCTGGCTTCACCAGGTGAATTTTCCGACTCTGTTGCACAGGGTGCACAGTAGCATACCATGTCACACAGTATCTTGAAAGTACTTGACAAGTATACTAAATATCATTACCAGAACTTTCAGCATGGTATTGTAACAGTATTCAGATATAAACTACAATACTTGTGCTCAAATTCATCTGAAAGTATGAAGGAAAATGAGACTTATACCTTTTCAATAACATCAAGCCATTTGTTTCACTACTTTTACTGTATTTACAGCAAAGTACTGTATAGTTTGGATAGAATACTTGCAGCCTAAGATGAATCAAAGTATTAAACCAGTAAGGAAGTTGGGCCACTTTTACTATTAGGATACCTTTTGAATCCTATCAAGATACAGGATGAAATAGTATAGTACTGTTGCCATATTTTGGATTTAAGATACTGTGTCAATACTTTTAAGATACTGTTGCAATACTTTTAAGATACCGTGTCAATACTTTTAAGATACTGTTTCAATACTTTTAAGGTACTGTTTCAATACTTCTAAGTTACTGTTTCAATACTCTTAAAGAACTTTGCAAAATAGTATAGTACTGCTTCAATACTGGTCAGATACTTCGCAAAATGGTATTGGACAGTTATTTAATGCTAAAACCTGGGGAAATATGGGGCTGGGAATTAGGATTGTGAAGTTCTGGGAATTCTGAGAATTGGAATTCCAATACTGGGAATGCTAGGAATGGGCATTTCAAAGTGCAGGCTTTGGGATTCTGACAATTGTAATGCCAAGAGTTTGAGAAGTTTGGAAAGTAGAATTCTGAAATTGTGGGAGATTAGGGATTTGGAATTCAACAATGATGAGAATTGAAATCCTGACAATGTGCATATGAATGCAAATTCCAAGAATGGGAATCCAAATGTAGGAAATTGGGAATCCAGATTCAGCAGATTGGGAATCAAGATACGGGGAATTGGGAATCCATTGCAACCAATTCCATGCAATTCCTCGGTCCTCGAGTGGCTCAGCAGTATTTGTGATGAGTCGTGTTAGGTCAAAAGACAATTCCGTGCAAATTCCACCCAATTCCAAACGATTCCGTGCAATTCCTCGATCTGTCTTCTGAGCTCACTGGAGTTGACACAAATACTCCTGAGCCACTCGTAGACCGAGAAATTGCACGGAATTGTTTGGAATTGGTTGGAATTTGCACGGAATTGTCTTTTGAGCTTGATGGAGTCGACACAAATACTGCTGAGCCACTCGTGGACTAGTGGGGTGTGGGCCATTGCTTTGCATGGCAGGTTACTCGTCCCTTTTTAGTAATGAGAGAATAAGTGACAAATCATACAGTATTATGATGCTGCTATGATAATCAATATTTGCAAAGTTATTAATATTTCCTTTATTATTACATACTGATGCCATTCAGATACCATTCAGATACCATACTACAATGATATAGCTTTCATAATTGATTATACCCTGTTCCTTCCAATTTGTCATAATGCAATATCAGATCCCAAATTGGCATCTTTCATATCAAGTTTGCAGTGTTCATGCTGGCATATATACAACTAATTTACTACTCTATCAGTAGTCATAGTTACTCTGAAAGTTTTACAGAATACATAGTAAGTATATCCAGAAACTCTAAGTATCTGAATTATTTGTCGGGTCAAGAATGACCTCCTGTGAGTATGGTAGAAATAAACACATGTACAATGACACCAACTGCACTTGTATTGGAACCACTTTGATAAGATCACTGGGTTTGATGATACCAGAATCAACAAGATGACTGGTTCAGCTTGTGCACTAGCAATGCTTCCGATTCATGAAGCTGTGAAGTTGGTGACACAATGTTCTTGTGTAACAGTTTGATCAGTGTTGAACACCTGAACCAATTCCAGCACACATGATGAAGATAGGTGTGACATGCATGAATGGAATTTATGGAACAGACAGTGTCTGTTGCACTGCATTGCTGCATACTGTGTCTGGGACACTGGCCCAATGATTTACTGAAATCCATTCAGCCTGTTTTACCAGTATTGATAATGTATTAAGTATGAGGTGCATTGCAAGGATATGTAGCACTTGTACAGACCCATCCAATATACAGGTCATACTATTATGTCTACAATGGGATTGCCAAGGGTTGAAGGTGGAACATTGTATTATACCTCTTTGACAAGAAATCACTGCTTGCATTGGGAACAATTTCAATGTGCATATTATATATGACTCGCTGGATGCAAGCCATAGTATTTCAACTCAAAATATCTTGAAGTTATCTGGAAATTAATCCATGTTACTTTAATACAACATTGTGAGAAAAAATTTAAAAACCTTCTAAATAATGTCAGTTCGTTTTAAAGGAAGTTATCATAAAAGTATCTTGAGTGCTATCTTAAAAGAAATACAATTTCATAGTCTTTAAACATCTTGGTTTTCTTATAATGTTTATCATATCTTTATGATACCTGTCTCAGAAATGTACAAAAAATATGCACTAAATATGTAAATGTTCTCTGCAAATGACATGTTAAAATAATATGGATTAATTGACAGGCAATTTCAAGATATTTTTATTAGAAATATTATGGCTTGCATCCAGTGACTGCAACACAGACACATCTGATATAATGTGTGTACAATTGTTGGTGGAATGGGAATGCATCAGAAAAAGGCTGGGACATCTACTGAACACTGACTGAACACTTTCGACCTGTACGACGAGTAGTCAATGTTTGCATTAAGGATAATTCTAATACACATTGTACATGTAGCTACACAACAGATACATCAAATACATTGTTCGTACAACGATTTGTGCAAGGGGAATGCCCTGGATGATACATCAAGAAGGCTGGGACATCAACAGAACACCTTACCAAACATACTGAACACTTTGCAAGTAGTCAATGCTTGCATTAATATTAATTCTAATACACATTGTACTGGTAGCTATACTACAGATACACCGAATATGTTGTTTGTACAACAACTTGTGCAAGGGAAATGCCACAGATGAAGGCTGGGACATCAACCGAACACTTTACCGAACATACCGAACACTTTGGACCTCTTCAACGAGTAGTCAATGTTTGCCTTAATGATAATTCTAATACACATTGTACATGTAGCTACACAACAGATACATCGAATACGTTGTTCGTACAACTATTTGTGCAAGGGAAATGCCACAGATGAAGGCTGGGATATCAACCGAACACCTTACCGAACATACCGAACACTTTGGACCTGTTTGACAAGTAGTCAATGCTTGCATTAATATTAATTCTAGTACACATTGTACATGTAGCTACACTACAGACACATCGAATACATTGTTCATATGACTATTTGTGCAAGGGGAATGCCCCACATGCAGGCTGCGGCATCTTTGGTGTGTTTGGTGGATGTGTTCGGCGTAGTATACCTAGTCATACCGGTTGATGGACATCCACCCAACATGTCCACCAAACACACCGGATGTGTTTGGTGTATTATACCTAGTCATATTGGCTTACCAACATCCACCGAACATGTCAACCGAACACACCGGTTCAACATGTTCGATGTGTTCAGTGTAGTATATCTGGTTATACCAGTGGACTGACATGCACCGAACATGTCCACTGAACATGTTCTATGTGTTCGGTGTCGTATATCTGGTCATACTAGTTTACTGACATGCACCGAACATGTCCACAGAACACACTGAACATGTTCGATGTGTTCGGTGTCGTATATCCAGTCACACCGGTTTACTTACATGCACTGAACATGTTCACCAAAACACCGTACAGATGTTTGTGCAAATGACTGTGCCAGATTAAAGCTGGGACACCTACCAAACACTCACCGCACACATTTGGACCTGTGTGACAAGTGTACAATGGACACTGTTTGACCTCATTTCATTATCAACAATTCTATTACACACAGTAGATGTGGCTACATGACAGATACCACTGACATATTGTTCATTCATACACGGCGCATTGCATTATGAATGCATGTGATCATTATCAGAAACCAATTGCAATTGCAATACCAACATGATATAACACTACCCATTTCCAAATTTGGCTGCTGTGATCCGGCTGCCTTATTGTTCTTGCCGATTGGGACAACAAATTCTCACACTCAACTCCGCCCAGTCACACGGTTTCATAGTTATTCCCAGGGCTTCCAAATTGTTCCCACAGTTTCACAAAATTGTTCCCACGGCTTGGCAAATTAGAGTCTGACCCTGAGTTTGAGAATCCACTGTATAGAATGATTCCCTTATAGGGACTCGTAATTCCAAATCCCAGAATTCAGATTCCCAATCCTTTTAATTTGCATTAATATCCATATTTACAGGATTTCAATTCTCATAATTGTTGAAATCCAAGTCACTAATCTACCACAATTTCAGAATTCTACTTCCCAAACTTCTCAAACTCTTGGAATTACAATTCTCAGAATCCCAACGCCTGCACTTTTGGACTTCCCAGCATTGGAATTCCAATTCTTTGAATTCCCCGAACTTCAGAATCCTAATTCCCAGCCCTATATTTCCCAGGGTTTTAGCATTAAATAACTGTCCAATACCATTTTGCGAAGTATCTGACCAGTATTGAAGCAGTACTATACTATTTTGCAAAGTTCTTTAAGAGTATTGAAACAGTAACTTAGAAGTATTGAAACAGTACCTTAAAAGTATTGAAACAGTATCTTAAAAGTATTGACACGGTATCTTAAAAGTATTGCAACAGTATCTTAAAAGTATTGACACAGTATCTTAAATCCAAAATATGGCAACAGTACTATACTATTTCATCCTGTATCTTGATAGGATTCAAAAGGTATCCTAATAGTAAAAGTGGCCCAACTTCCTTACTGGTTTAATACTTTGATTCATCTTAGGCTGCAAGTATTCTATCCAAACTATACAGTACTTTGCTGTAAATACAGGAAAAGTAGTCAAACAAAAGGCTTGATGTTATTGAAAAGGTATAAGTCTCATTTTCCTTCATACTTTCAGATGAATTTGAGCACAAGTATTGTAGTTTATATCTGAATACTGTTACAATACCATGCTGAAAGTTCTGGTAATGATATTTAGTATACTTGTCAAGTACTTTCAAGATACTGTGTGACATGGTATGCTACTGCGCACCCTGTGTTGGTGATTGAAGAGCCAAGAGGCGGCTAGTGCTGATCTGTCGACGGAGGGAGGGGGTGTGGAGTGCAAGTGAGCGAGTGCGATGAGTTAGACGCTCTGTGTCAGAACCAGACCCAGACCCTGAATAACTCATTGGACTATCACTGCGAGAAGAAGGACCAGATGAAGCAGGCATGAGGAATTGTTGAGTCGGGGTGGTTGTGGTCCATGGTCATGGTCGTGGTCGTGGTCATGGTTGTGGTCATGGGAGTTGCTGGCAAGGCACTTGTAGGTGATTTTGTCCAGGAGGGAATGTCGGAATCAGGTAGGGACTGGGAAAAAAGGGCATAATCGAAGGAGGGGAGATGGAGTGTTGGATCAAAGATGTCAGCTGGTAAATTGCCCTCCTTGTCTAGATACAGGCCATCGGAAGATGTCTGCAGTGTCAACACTGGAGGAGCTGGGACCTGATTCACAAGTAAGGCAGGCCCAAAGGTGGGCGCAATGGCTGGTGAAGCAAATGGAATGTTGGATGGCAGCACAGCAAAGGGCATGTTGGATGGCACGACAGTGGAATGCATGTCAACAGACCCCATCCCAAGTAACCAGGTGGCGCAGTTGGCATAGTGCTGCCCTGACTCTGATGTGGAGGCTTGTATTACAACGTTTGGGTGCTTGCTCCACATTGCGTCTAGGTCATCAAACCATGGAAACTCTTTATGAAGAGCTTCTGTACAAATATTCAGTAATTGCGACACACCAAAAGAAATTCATACCGTAAATATTCCAGGGACCCAAACTGTCAGCTGTGGGGTGAACTCCTTCTCCTGTCTTGGACAGTCTGGTCTTCCACTCTTGATATTTCTTCTTGAGACTAAGAGAGAAATTGAGGTCAGTTTTACCGATTCAAATCCAATGGCACAGTGGGCACTTACGTTCCCAACCGGTTCTCAACTGTGCGATTGAACTTGGCAGAATGGTTTTGGAAGTTTTCACAAAAGCTCTTGTCGTGATCAACAGAAAACACCGCATGAACAATCTTTGCATAAATGTTGGACTTTGATTCGCAGGTGACAATCTTTTTCCGGTTTGCGGCTTTTGCATCGCTACCAGAGTCAGAGAACAGAAGTATACATTTGTGTGGATTTTCACAGAGCCAGGCAACGAGGCGATCTGTATGATGTGAGTGTTTCCCCTCCCATTGGACAGCGGTGTTGCTGATGTCGATGACAGAAGCAGACTCATCCAGGCTGTGACTGCTGGCAAGCAGCGGCCCTTCACTGGATTGGCCATCCGTCGTTTAACCCTGGAAAGCGATGGAGGAGTAGACAAGGCTACTGGAAGCTTTCAATGTCATATCTTTCCCATCACGATGGCTGGTGTTTCAAAAACGAGCGGCGATTGAATAACTAACTAGGTTTGGAATGTGACATGTATTGGTCATCAGAAGGACCCAGCAGGAAGTTTAGCAGGGCCCTAGCAGGAAGAGCTTGATGGCCCTTATTTGCTGGAGAGGCTATAGAGAAGGTTGGTGCATTGAGGGTGCAGTTGAAAGACAGGGTGCCTGGCATAGGAGGGCAGATTGGGAAGAAGAGAATGAAGTGGATGGTTGAGCTTTGTATGACTTCACCCTCATGAGAAAATGTAATAAGAGAAAGACATAATTCTCTAGAATATTGGTCAGAGGATGGGTTATGAGCAAGTAAAAGGTAATATATAGTAGAAATACCACTGATGTCATATTGTTATATAGTAACTCTTCATGAAAAATTGTAGGCAACAACTAATTCATGAACAGATGCCTGGAAAATTTCTCTTCAGATGTAGATCCAATATTGTCCAGGTTGGTGTAATGATTTCTTCAATGGACATCAGCAAAACAGTTGTTTTGGTATAGAATGATACAGATACCTGTCAAAACCATAGTAGTCCATAGACACTTATAGACAACCCCAATTTGGATAGTGTTGTATAGATCTGGATAGAATGCCAGTCACTCTAGATAGCATAGGACACAGGTACTGTCCTGCCCAGTCCTACACACAGTCACTAGATACTTATATAGCCTCAAAATGTTACTGTAACTAACTTGTTGACTACATGAAATTCTTCTAAGTCCAACATTTGTCCCTGTTTGGTATGGTTCATTCCCCTACTATCAGCAATGCGAGCAGGCCAGACACATGGCGACAATGATGACAATGAGCCAGGGTTCCCAAAGAATGTTGTTTTTTATCATTTGCTATATAGAGGTCTTTTTACAAGAACTCACCCCGATGAAGATACCACCAAAGGAGGGTAAATCTGTGCTACCCCAGCTCAACCACATTCACAAAAGACCTCACAGCCCTCCTCTGAGCCCCTTCCATGTCCAGGTGCAGAACATTGAAGTCCAAACTCAAATGTTCCGCCAAAATAGGTATTTTCTTTTCTTTTGTTAATTTGATGCCTCTACCACACCTGCCTTGGCTGTCCCAGCCCAACCATATCCCCAAATGACCCAATGGCCCTCCTCTGAGCTTCTCCCATCCCCTGTTTGAGCCTAAATTCAAATGTTTGCCCAAAACAGGTATATCTTTCTTTCTTTT
>OY744470.1:2200112-2236466 GCA_963556145.1 Hygrocybe punicea
GAAAGTGCCTCCTCACACCCGGAGAATGTCGAGGGCTTGAACATAGTTGTTGAGTAAGAATGTACTGAGATTGGCATAGGTGTCAAAAGTGTCAGTGTGCTTGCAGTAGGCAGCAATGGCCTGGAGCCGATGGAAGATGCTAGCGTAACGAAGAGAGGCAGCAAGTTCATTTGACCAGGAGAAGAAGCGTTCACAGCCCTCGAGGTCCTCCAAGCCCAAGCCTTTGACATATGTGGCAAGGTGACTAAGTTGACATAGCCAATTGTGCGCATGTCCGTGGAAGGCGCCGACCAAACATTTGTGTGAGTTCTCACGGGCAAGGGGCCCAAGGGGGCTATTGTCAAGTGTGGTGCCAAATTTGCAGCCAATATCATATCCACCACCAAGGTTAGGTCCAAATATTTTGAGCAGGTGCTCAACAATGGCCAGAGGGTACTTGGCACTGTAAGTAACGAGCATCAGGTCAATTCCAACAGTGCTTTATGAGGAAAACTTACAGCTCTCCACTGTGCACCATATCTGCGATAATCAGAACAAACCCATGGCGACAGAGGGCCAGGAAAATGCCTGTCTCATCAAATATCCCCCACATCTTTGCTGTGATGTTGGACATCATATTCTTCCAACAGTCTGTGCAGGGATTGAACTCAGCGCCCTCCTGTGGAGTTGGTGAATGAGGGGCAATACTCAGAGCTGTGGGGTGGACTTACCTCTCCTCGGCAACCACAATCTCCTCCAGAGCCTCTTTGGCCCATGCATCCACCCTCTCCCTTGGTAGAAAATAGTCGCCTCCTCCTTTCCAAGAGTCAATGTATTCGCTTGAGGGACCAAGGACAGGTGTGTCACCTTCAACATCAGGGGGTGGACAACTTTGACAAAGAATGCATTTGAGGGAGTCATTGCCATCAACTGTATAGAGCTGGTCAAAGACTAGCTTCTGCTCCCCCTCGAGCTTGTATGAACAAGCAGGGCAGGTGTGACGGATCCGCCAGTCGGGGGTATCCCACCCTAAAGTGACTTGGACGCGTGTATGTACAAGAGCATGGATGTCAAGGTAGAGGTCAAAGCATATGGAAAATTGTCGGGAGAGATAGCGCTTGAAAGAGACCTAGGAGGTAGTGATGAGGTACGCCTCTCAAAAATATTCCACACTCACCCCGTGGAAATCACAGAGCCTTGACCCAGGATTGAATAGAAAGCCGGGGGCAGCGAAGGTGAGCAAGGCGGTGTAGTAGTTGTGCCTGGTCAGTCATGTGATCAGGTTCCCATGGTTTGACCTAGTTAGTAGCCTTCCAGATGTAGTAGTCAGTCGACCTATCCTATCCTATCCAGTCGACTTCCTCTCGAGTCCTGCGTGAGCCCCCAGAGTGGTACCTCGGTACCACTCCAGCGGTAGAGTTCCAAAACACGAATTGAAATTGCAACGGTGGGCTTCAGTGGGGCGCATGGCATCAGGCCTTGCCTGACGAAAGCTGAGGCCATGTATTGGTCGACGGCGATGATATCCACATTGGCTTCGTATGAGCCTAGCAAAAAGATTTCAGTAAAGAGGTGTGAATGAATGGGAAATCAACTTACTGTACATATCAACAACCCGGGCATGGTAGCTGCCTTGAACCTTGGCCTCAGGAGGGACAGCATAGTTGCCCACAAATCCAACCTCAGTGCTCCAGCCCATGAATGCATCAACAATGGCATCCATCTGGGGTTTGAACGACTGGACAAGACGCTCCGTTCGATCAGCATGGGTATGGTGATCTGGGACCTGAGGACTGCTGCGATATGTGAGTCTTCAGAATACTAGTAGTAAATGAAAAACTCACCTGTGCCTCAAAGTATACTACACGTGCTGATTGATACGTCAAATAATATACTGTCATGCCAGTGATCGCAGTCAAGTCTCTGCAGATCGGTCTGTCTCTGCCTCTGTACCATAAGACATGAAAGCAAGAGTAGAATACTGCCTAACCCACATTATACTTTGATCCTTACCTCAGGCATTTGACACTTGCTGTTAGTTTTCTGTTATCTCCATCATGTCAAAGTTTAGCACATAGACAACAAATGACATATATATCCGTAGCTAGCTGACATTACATAGCGAATCTAAAGTGAGAATTCACACAACTTCAAAACTAAAGAGACGGCAGCAATAAAATGGCAACTTCTCCCTCCATGTACCTCAAAACAAATAGGTGATCTGCTTCTTCATTGCTGTGAGCACACTCGAGAACGGGCGCTGTCGCCTTCCCGCCCTTGCCCAACACTAAATGTGCACTAGTTCTGATGATATTAATACATTTTGTTCCTCAGAAAAAATGGGGATAAACTAACCTGCCGTGATAGACTCTAGGGGCAGGTCCCTTAAGAATTACCCAAAAAACATGCTCATCATCCAGTGCACTGCGAGGCGACAGCGGAGGCCGTTGTAGAGGGTCGACGTCCCTCTGAGTCCGTATCATCGATATATCACGAATCCGGACCAACCTGATGCTGCCATTCGACTTGCATTCGAACCCGACGTAACCCGACGTGACGTGACCCGACGTGACCGACGTAACCCAACACATGCCGCTTTGTGACGGCCGCTTTTGGGCTAAATCTGGCAGCCTCAAACGCCTCGGAGTTCCAATTCCAGGAGATGGATCTCTTCGGACTCAATCCCCGACTTCGGATTTACTTTATTTATGCATCCCCTCGTCCTTTCGGAGATATGTAGGACTTTCTAGATCTTTTCCTTGCATATTTGTTTTCCCCTCCATTTCCTGTCTTCGTTGCTTTGCAACCCCCCTTTCCACATCCCCATTCCAACCTTTCTTTGTAGCTTACCATCGGCCGAAGTAGACATGTCCGAAAGTAGATTACTGTTTCCTGTACTATAAAAACGGTCCCCGACGACCGTACAAAATAACATACCCTTAGTCCCCGTTTCCCTTTAGTCAGAATTGCCTTTTAATCCCTTCAAATGCTCGTCCACGTAGACCCTTAGCTTTTTATAGTTCACTTCGTCGTCTTTATCATTGTTTCCATATATTCGTTCATCGTTTCCGACCCGACCCAACCCGCCGTACCCGACATTGTCGGCATCGTCGGGTTCTTTATTATTTGTCCGTTTTCACTCCGTTCATCGCCGGCTTCGTCGTTATTAGTCCAGTTTTACGCAGCGGCTTTACTTTTACTAACATTCCCTTCTTTTTACTTCTATTCCCGACACTGATTTATCCAGTCACTTCTACGCTGACACCCTCTGGTTAGGATCTTTATTTCTTCTTTATATAGTTCCGAAGCCACCAAGAACCCGCATCTACACCGTATGGCTGCAGGAGAAATAATCAGGACTGTGTTTCCCACGGTGAGGGCGTGCTGCCAAGCCTCCTTGGTGTCGGCCACCATGTAAAATCCATCAAAACTGTTGGAGGGAAAGCCACTGACTGAGAGATTACACGAAGGCCTGAAAACCAGGCAGTTCTGAGCAGGTGGCCTGTGCACCAATGTGGCATAGAGGGAGTGCGTACCAATTGTAGAACACACCTGTCTTCCGGCCGCAGTAAACAACAAATGCAACCTTTTTTTGCAACGGCTTCGATGATGGGGAACTGTTGATGGGCAGTGTGGAGGCTTGGCGGCTGTATGATTCGTGGGCTAGAGTAAAGGAGTCTTTGAACAGGTCGTCCTCGAGAGAGGGAGATGTGGGAGAAAATAAGATGCTGGAAATATCATCAGAAGGTGATGACAGATTGGTGGGGGACAGCTGCAGGGGAGGGTCAACCAGGCTCTCTTGGGCAAGTCAGGACATGTCAACGACGAGTGTAGGTACTCACCTTTTGGGGTGGCTGGCAGGAAGTAATGAAGACATCAGAAAAAATGATGTGCAGTGTTAAACGCACTAGTTTTCATGGTTGTGGTATGGGGGCAAAGCGAGGGATAGGAAGATGGTAGAAGAACAGGAGGGGGGAACATCGAACACAGGTTTTTTTTTTCTGGAGATCAATCAACACGTTGGAGGGGGAATCTCCAGACCTCTGAGGGGAAGACTCAGAAGGAGTCACAGCAGGAGGGGAAAGCAAGGGAAACCCTGGGATGGATGACTAAGCTACTACAGGAAAGGGAATCTACTGGCTAAGGGTCTCCGGGGTCCTAGGGCTAGCAGCACCTGCTGCAGATACCCCCCTCCACAATGGTGTGCGCCCTCGCACACATCTCCTGCATCTCATCCTCCACAAAACTCTACCCAATCCTCTACTATCCTCACTACTACTGGGACCAGAACTGGTGCAAAAACGGGATCTGGGTCACTCCTGAAAGGGTGCATCATCTCAACCAAAACCTCCAAAAACGTCCTGTGGTTGCGTGGGAGACCTAGTAGTTTCGTAAATCGTGGATCCTGGTCTGATCCCCATGTAAGCCTGGCTATATGGCAAAGTCGGCCAAAATTCGATGGGACTGCTATATTGAGGGCTTGGGCAAGGTCTGTTCGGGTTAGTTCGTATCGCAAAGATGGTGGCAGTTCGTCCTGTGTGGTCTGGGTACCTGCATCAACAAGTCGTGAGGGCCGTGTGACTGGTGGAGTAATCTCGGTGGGGACTGGTTGGCGAGGGGGCTGTATGGCTGGGCTGGGAAACGGGTGACAGGCGTGGCATTGGGGTAACAGGCGACGGTTACGGCGGTGGGTGCTGCTCCACGGTCGAGCACCTGTGCATAAGTCTGAAAAATTGTGTTTATATATACTAAGCTGAGATAGAAAAACGGGGGCTGATGGTAGCGCTTGGGGGGGTGGTATATCACGTTGGGGGGCGCCATGGTGCATTTGCGAGGTGTTCTGGGGTTTCGTTCGGGTATGGGGCATCTGTGGGGCCACTTGCGGCGCGTTTTGGGGCGTGTAGGGGGCCTGGGGTGTCTCTGTTTGCGTTCGCGGGGCACCCTGGGGCACAACTGGCGCGCAGGGCGTCTCTAGGGCTCTTTTCGACGCGTTTTGGGGTGTCGTTGGACTTCGGGGGCGTTGTGTGGGTTTTATCGATGCGTTCTGGGGTGGTAACGGGGTGTGGGGCGTGTATCGACGCGTCGGCGTTGGTGGTGACATGGTGGTCGCGGATGGGTTTGGCTGGGGCACGTTCGTACACGCCGGCGTTGGCGTCCATGGTTTCTGGGTCAATGGGGGTGGGGCCGTACGTTGGGATTGCAGCTGGGGTGCCGGTGGTGCTTCACGGGGCGTCGCGTTCGTTGGTGACATTGCGGCAGCTGGGCTGGACTGGGGTTCGTTTGCGTACGCGGTTGCTTGCGTTGGCTGTCCTTGGGTCAACGGCGATGGGGCTGGACGATGGGGCTGTGAGTGGGGCATTCTGGGTATCCCTGTTGTGTTTTGGGGTGCCGTTGGTTGCATACGCGGCAGCGGCGACGTTTGGGCAAGTGGTGACGTGGCGGTCGCGTTGGATGATGGCAGGCTCGTTGGGGCGTGTGCGGGCTGTGTTGGGGCCTGTGAAATGGGAGACGGGGTTCCCGTTGACATTGTGGGGACTTGGGACGCCGTTGGTAGAACGGGGGACGCGAATGGTTTTGCGGCCGTTGTTGGCATGCATGCTGACGATGCTGGGGTTGGTGACATGGCAAACGGGGGTGCCGTCGACGTTGTGGGGACCTGGGACGCGGTTGGTAGCACGGGGGACGTGAACGACTTCGCGTTTGTCGTTGGTCGTGTGTTCTCTGCCTGTGGTGAGTCCTGGGCTGTTGTCTCGAGGTGTGTACCTTCCGTTGTACGACGGAGTACTCGTCGTGCTTGTTTTTCTTTCTGTCTCATCTTTTCCTTCGTCATTTTCCCCGCGTTTTTCTCTTTCTCCTCGCGTTCGTCCGCTAACCGTTTTTGCAGTTCGAGTATCCACGCGTCGCGTTCGGCGTGGAGTTCTTTTTCCATCTTGATAACCTTGGGGTTTCGTGTTTTGGGTGCCATAGTGTAGAAGTCCGATGTTCGAATGGATAAACGGGAGTAAAATTAAAAACAAAAATCGGGCGCGTGAAAATAAAGTTGGACCAAATTTGAAGATGAGAAATTGAGGGAACAACGAGAAATAGATGAGACCAAGTATAAATGAGATGGGCGAGGGGATGCTGTTAATTCTGATGTGTTTTCGTGCTTCGTTTGCGCGTCCTGTTGGGTTCCTGGTTGAATTCCTTCAATATTCGAAATTTTGTCTTTTGATCCTTTCGAGATCTGGTCCTAGCGTGGCTCGAATCTCTCTCATCACCACGTTGGAGGGGGAATCTCCAGACCTCTGAGGGGAAGACTCAGAAGGAGTCGCAGCGGGAGGGGAAAGCAAGGGAAACCCTGGGATGGATGACTAAGCTACTACAGGAAAGGGAATCTACTGGCTAAGGGTCTCCGGGGTCCTAGGGCTAGCAGCACCTGCTGCAACGTGCGTGCCTCAACCAACACAGGCCTCTCAGGCACAAGCATCAGATGTCCACTGCCATTGGCACCAGCACTGGTGATGATGCCTTCGACAGCACTTGCCTAGATTGTCACACAACATGGGCCAGCCGAAACCCCATGATAGCTGTGCAACCTTCACGACCTCAGGAGAAACTCTCCTTGGCTGAAAAGAACACACGAAATCTAGCAAAGGCCACAAGAAAAATCAAAAACACTAATCTGGCTGCCGATATCAATGCTCTCCAACTTGAATATGTGACTCAAATTGACTTGCTCACCGTGAAACATCACGAAAAGTCGTCTCACATTCTCAACATAATTTTAAACTCAACCCACTACAAAAAAGCCCGCGTGCCAACGATACAAAATGTGTTGGCTCACCATAAGGCTCAGGAGGTGAATGAAGGTTCGTGATCATGTTCCTCACTGTGGTTGGGGGAAAGCTTACTCTCGAATTCAGGGAAAGCTGTCGGTTCTCGCGTCAAACTCACAGAATTGAAAGATCTTGTGGCCGATGACCCAGACCTCCAATGACTGACCAAAGAACATGAGGCGGACCTCATAGAGGCGCTCATTGAGCATCATGCTGTGAAGAAAACTGGAGCATGCCCATCTAACCGTGGAGCGGCACAGGACTTCCGTGCTATGGTGACCAATGTCACCCAGGAGGTCAGTTTGTTCATTTCTGTTTTGGTGGGCTCACCTGACTGCTCTGTCAGCTCCAAGACCTCTCTGAGCGCATCAGCACTTATGCCATCGCATTTCTCACCCATGGCCATGTTGATGATACCATAACACCGGAGTGGTTGGCAACAGGAGATTCCATGGATTTCCTCACAGAATCACTTGGTCTTGATCCCTGGGATGTGACGTGATTGTTTGAACAATGGGCTTGTGCATGGTCTACATGTGAGTCTGATTCAATGTGTAGTCTTTCCCTTTGATGCTAATTTTTGTGAGTAGTGCGTCATGAATGCGACACCCTTGCTTCAATGCGTGCTGAGTGCACCGAGATAATATTCTCCGGCCTCCGTAAGTGCCACATCCTCCTCACCAAGTTTCTCCCTCACCTCTTGTAGAATTTGCCTCGAAGATGAAACAACTTGTCATGAACTATACCAACTATGAGACAGCCATTGTTGAGCGCTACTGGGTGAACTTGGTCGGGTGGACATTCCCCCGACTTGTTAGTCCCTCGGAGATAGGTACCATCAACGACATCCGAACCTTGCGTGATGCATTGAAGACTGGAGCATGCAAGTGGGTGTGCCTCAGCAAACGAGAGCTAGCTGCGCATTCAGAAGCCGTAGCTCAATGGCGCAAAGATGGTGAGGTCATTGGGAAGAAACGAAAGGAAAGGAGCAACAAGGGAGTGAAGAGGAAGCGCAAGGATAAAGGCAGGGAGGAGGAAGATGAAAACAGTGCTGAGGATGTTGCGGGACCTTCAAAGAAGAAGAAAACAACACTCAGGCCCAAGCCTAAACCCAAGCCCAAGCCGACGAACCACAAATCCCAGCTCCCCCCCACACGTCGTGTGAAAAGCAAGGCTGTCATCTCTGATTCTGACAGCGAGGAGGGTAGTGGGGATACATAGTGGCCATCCTAGCTGTCTCCCTTCAGCTGAATTCCATCCCCGTTGCCCCTACATTATCCTTTGAAATACCCCTCCTGTTCCCCCTTCTTCAAATGCATCATCTTTACTATAAGCAATCTATTGCAAACTGCATGCTATAGTACATGAAAATAGTTAAAAAATGTTGAGCTTGACATTTGGGACAATGAGCGCGAAGGCACGCTGTCTCGTGCAGGCAGTTGCCTAATGCGGAAGCAGCGAGTGACACCACAGCAAGCACATAAGCCAACTGCTGCATCAGGACACACCAACAATGACCAAACATCCCAATGTAGCATCTGGCATTGAGCTATAGAAATACATGCCAAGTCCCTGAGCTATTGAAGGTTTATTGCAGGAGGCCCTAAATAATGAAAACTACTGCTAGTTAGCAGTGGAAGTCGGCCACATTACCACTGCTAATACATGGGAACAGTTGGGATTCACAGGTGCGGAAAGAGGATAGGAAACGCGACCGCGCCCTGAAACAGAAAGAACAGTGATTATTTTTGGTTTTTGTGTTACAAAAAGGAACCGGTGTAGAAAAAGAAAAGAGATGGACAGGAAAGAAAAGGAAGAGAAAAAGAGACGGGGCCGGGTGAGGTGGGTCACGAAAATTGTCATTGAGGCAAATCTGCCTCGTCAGCGCATCAGCTTTCACTTTGGTAACAACTGGCGGGTCAGTGTCATTGTGATAATGATTAACAAACATTATCATTCTTAGCACGATGCGCTTTGCATTCAAACCTGACCAACCTTATAAGGATAGCTGTTGGTGATCAGAACTGTCGTGGGAGACTACTTTATGCCACTATATAACCCTTTATATAGCCTTATATATTAATATAATAGCCCGGTCCCGCCTCAGAATAGTAGGTTGAATTTGTTCATATTCTGGTTGTTTTTCAACCTAAATTTGGAAACCTAAATTAGGATGAAATTTAACATGTATCGGTGGTGATCAACTTTGTTTAGCCCTTATTCAGGTCAGTTTACTGGTTGATTTGCAACCCTGCTGACTCCCAGAGAGATAGTTGTTTCTGACGGCTCACTCTATGTTACTCAATGCGTAAACTAGCAGTAGGGCATGATGCAATCTCATAGTCTCCAATCCCTGAAAAACTCGTAGTTGCGACCAACGAAGGAGAGCATATAATCAATCGTTGTACCTCCTTCGAGCTGTTCTTCGATATCTTCTCCTGGTCCATCTTCCCCTTCATCCTCAGGTTCTGCACCCTCACCGCCATCCTGAACGGGGAGATTTGGTGCGAGAATAGTACTAGACGGCGGAACACCGTCAAGCTCAGCATCCCCTCCAAATTCCGCCTCATCAACACCTTCCATGGCAACTTCCTCTCTGGCAGCGATAGCAGCCGCATGAGCGTCTTCAGTGTCTTCGAATTCGCCCAATGCCTTGGTAAGAGCTGCCTCGTCTCCAAACAGAGATCGCCAGTCGAATTCGCCTTTTTGGATTACGAGGTCGTCCAGAGATCGTTTCTGATTCGCTTTGCGGAGCATGGCTTCTTCGACTGTGTGTTGAGAGATAAACCTGTAGATATGGACGTCGCGAATTTGACCGATGCGGTGTGCCCTTCGTGACTCCGTTAGAAGGGATGATAACTGGAAGACTCGAGTAATCACCTGTCCTCGCATTGTCTGTCCATCTGCGGATTAAAATCACTGTCATAGAACACGACCGTGTCAGCCCCTGTGAGGCTATTGAAATTTAGTAAGCCGAGGAGCGATATAAATAAACAGAACTTACTTGATGCCGACTCCGCCAGACCTCGACGAGGCAATGAAACAGAATACCCTGGAATCGGCATTAAATCGTTCCGTGATGTACTGACGGTCCTCGATTTTCGTTGCTCCATCCAATCGAAGATAAAGGTAGCCATGGAAATTTAGAAAGATCTCCAGGATGTCGAGAATTTTTGTCATCTGGGTGAAGATTAGCACCCGATGTCCTCCAACCTTCCTTTCCCTAAGTAACCTGGTGAGCTCTTGTAGTTTCCCACAATCGTACTGCAGCAGAGAAGGATCCGGGAATGCAATCTGCAGTTTAACACTCGCTCTGTGCAGGACCGCGTCAAATTCGGTGTTCTGCAGAGTTGTATACACTGAGGCCTCGTTTCCAGGAAGGGCAAATCGAGGCATGTCCCGAGCGACGACCGCTGGTGTGACGAACGCGAATTTGTCCACGAGGTCAACCATTTCTATTGCACGAGTAGCATAAGATTTGATAGACGAACTGATCAATTCCACATGGCTCAGATGTCGACTGCGAGAATATGGAACAGACGCCGGAAGTAAAGGATTGTAGAACTGCTTCACGATGTTAATCGTCTCTTCGCTATAAACAGGAAGTCGGTTACAGCGTAGACGATTGAGGTACCCAATGTGAGACCATCGCGCAATAGTTTCGGCCCGCCAATGATACTCCGTAAATCGTTTATGTCCGGCGATTGTTCGATTATCTTTCGGTGGTGGTTCCCCAGGTATTTCAGAAATAAATGGTAAACGGGAGGTTGCATCAAGCCGCCGTGACTCCACAGCAGCGATGATGGGCTGGTTTTGTTGTTGGACAAATTGAAGACCAAGTACATCCAGATTGAGCGTTTCTTCCATATTATTCAGAAATTGGCGACGAATTAAGAGCTCCTTTATTTCAAAATCGGCAACAGCAGAACGTCCCATAGCAAAGGAGGTAACGATGGGTCGAACCTCGAAAAGATCCGGATGATTACATACTTTTCGAAGCTGCATGAGAATATTGGCAACTTTTTGATAGACCCCAGATTGTAATGCGTCCCGCGTTTGCGCTCGAGACATGAATTCGTCGTAAAGAAATCGTTGCCGCTTGGATAAGGGACACAAGACAAGATGTTCATATTTGCTTGGGAGCTCTTTCTCCACATCTCGTTTTAAACGGCGAAGTAGGTAAGGCCGCAAAACGGTATGGAGTTTGGACACGCGCTGGAGCGTCTCGTCGTCCAAAATTGTACCCATTTCAATAGCCTTCTCAAGCGGATCTGTGAAAGCTGATGAGGGATGCTTCGTGATTGAGCAACTGAGGTCACTCACTCGAAAACCAGTCCCCGAACTCCTTCAAATTAGCAAAATTGGCACCCGACATGAGAAACTGTAGTAACGCCCAAAGTTCTGTGAGGTTGTTCTGGAGGGGCGTGCCAGTGAGTAGGAGCCGTCGAAAAGATCGAAACATTAGTAAAATGTTCCACCGCTGGGACTTGAAATTCTTGATCATATGAGCTTCATCAAGTATCATATAGTACCAAGCCTTGCGTTTAAAAATGTGGGCGTCCCGGCTTGCAAGGGTGTAGGAAGTGATGCAGACATTGAAGTGAAGTTTGTCATTCCAGCCTTGCCGGAGCTCTTTGCGCCGCTTCGGGCTGCCATGGTAACTCAAGGTTTTGAAGCCTGGTAGAAACTTCTTGAACTCCATTTCCCAGTTCAGAAGTACACTAGTCGGAACGACCTAACGCGAAACGGGTCAAAGATAGTAGAGAAAAAGAAATAGAGCTGACTCACGATCAAATGCGGTCCCCAAATACCTCGGTCACAAGCCAGATGAGCCAGTAGCGATATCGCTTGTATGGTTTTTCTGGTCAAATACTCATTAATTGGATCCAATCACAGGAGATCGAGAATAAAAGTACCCTAAGCCCATTTCGTCCGCGAGAATTCCGTTGAGATTGTTCGTATGCAGGCTCGCCAGCCACTCAAGACCAGATTGCTGGTAAGGTCGTAAAATCCCGCGTAGTAGTAGGGGTGGCCTGACTTTACTTTCAGAGTCCCATTCTACCGGAGCAACTGCGTACGGCCTGAGATAGTCGGGAATAGAAAGGTGATCCTCGAGGTGGTCTTCTAACTCTTCTACTTCTTGAATTGCAGTGTCGTTGTCATCGCCAGCCACCGCACTGACAGTCACTCCCTGCTCATCATCATTCAAGGACGCGGACGAGTTCGTGGGTACTGTGGAATGTCCTGTAATTTCATCAAAGTTATCCACTGGCTCTTGTACACTCCGATTTTCAAGTTCTTGGTAAGTATCGGGTATCACGGGTGAGACTGTACCCTCGTCTCCACCTGCAATTTCCAGAGAAGGAACTTCGGATGCTTCACATTGTTCCACGTCTTTTTCGTTTTGCTGAACGACTTGTTCGATGCGTTTGGCTGTGTCACTTGGTACCTCAAACTCGGTAGATCTATCAATCTCCTTCCAAATGCCATTCGGTCGGCCATCGGGATCTACATAACGTGGTTCCAGATTTTGCGCTAGAAGAATGTCATGGGAGGCGCCTTCTCCAAACCCAGGCTCTTCAGGGGGAGACTGAGGAGGAGGCCAAGATGTTGAAGGCGACGAATCAGAATCCCTACGTCCGTCATCTGCGATATCGTGGTGCTCTAGTGATGATGAACGGGTCGGGATCATCATTTCGTCGATTGCAGCAGCAGAGTCGTTGTCGCTGTCGTAATCTATGCCTCCCAATGCATCCTTCGGTTTCAATGGCGAATTTATCGCCGATCCTTCAGGCTGGCTGAGATATTCTTCCAACAACCTGCTTGTGCCTGCATCCGAATTTTCGTCATCAAAAGATTCAACCTCGTCGATTTCTTCGCCAATCTCAGCTTCTGGTTCGTCGCCGTCTTCTGAATTCGAACATGACCCCTCATCCGAGCCGTCCGAGGCCCAATTCGGCATCAACGATGCGCTACTAGACCGACTGGAAGGATCGCCTCTGATAAGATCAACGTGCTGTGTCTCCAAGATATGCCCAGATTGATCAAGAATGGCGTCAAGGTGCTCATGACCGAGTCGCATTTCCTCAGCTTCGAGACGCAAACGTTCTTGTTCACGAATGTGCTATAGAAACCAAATGATTGAAAAAATAAGATGAGGAAGAAAAACATGAAACGTACAAAAACAGCCTTTTTCCATTCGTTCGTCACCATTTTGATAGTAGTCTTTGCCAACACTCTCAGCCGTTTCTCCTCCTGTAACTTCGCCTTGTCCTTTCTAGAGGCATAACCATCCCAATAAGCCTGTATCTTGCTCGCAATCTGAGAGGCGATATAACGGCCGTTGGACCGCCGTCCTCGAGGTTGTGCCATGACGGCGTGGATGACATTATCCCAGGCATCGGTACCACGCTTGGGCCCTACAGAGGGCAACTTGCCGTCAATACCGTTGACATTCCCAAAGAGTGCATCATTGGTGAAAAGAAGTCGCCCCTGACGACGAAATGTCTCGATACGGCCCAGAAGAGTGGCATCTTTGTGAGCTATCTTCTCTATGGCATCTTCTCCCACATCCCGGTCGTTGAGCGTGTTATAGGAAGATAAGAATACCGAAAGAGAGGCCCCATGCTTGGGAGGCGGTGCTTTCTGGCGAGGGTTCGACACCGTTGGAGGAGGCCGCCTAACGAGAAGTTTGACTCTTCTGATAGGGGATTTTGTTTCCGATGCTTTCTCCGTTTGGGTGGTCACGGGCTCATCGACGTGAGCACTTTGTTGGATGTTTTGTGAACGCAAGTCGGTATTGCTCTATGTATTAATTCAATAGAATGAACGCAGTGGCAAAAGAAACATGCAAACCAGTGTTGTAAGTCGAGCAGATGTCCGATTAGGTATCACACGCAGTTTCTTACCAGCGGAGAGATCGCTCGAAATAGGTATGTCGTGTTGATGCACGAGGTGACCATTAGGTTTCGAAGGTGATATACCAAACAAATGCAACGGTTTTTTCACACTCGTTGGTGGTGGTTTCAACGAATCCGTTTTCCTTCTTTTTCGAGGAGATGGAGAATCATCGTTCAGAGTGCCCGAGCCTGGAGTCCTTCTTTTGGTGGGTAATCCTCGCGTCGATGGCTGCGGAATATTGTCGATGTCGTCAGATTCCAGTACGTCGTTTGGACTGGACGCATCCGAAAGAGCTCTCCCCTTGCCTTTGCTCAAACTCCTATGGCGAACAGAAATCGATTGCGAGTCGTTGGTGACGTCACTAATATCCCGCATGCCATTGCCATTTGCTTCAACATCACCGTCGCCGCCGCCGCCGCCTCCACTCCTGCCCTTGCTGGTCTTTGCTTTGGCACTCGAAATGATTTCCCAGATGGTGTCGTTATTACTAAGGGTTTTGCTGAGCGAGCTAACCCTGGCTTTACGTTTGTCCGAAGAGACCGGAGAACTGGCAGCTTTGAGATTTTGCAACATTTCTGTGTGTGCACGCCGAGTCTTGCGTGATGGGCCTTCGGCAGCATTGGACACCTTTTCCAGAAGCCCATATTTAGCCTGGTACTAGTAATTCACGCGCGCGTGAGTTCGTGTATCGTTTTTGGGCCGCCCGAAGCAAATTAATTATTCCGCACATACCTCCTGAAAAACGGGGGATCGATCCTGCTTGGCAGCCTAAGAGACGAGAGAGTTATATATAAAATCATAAAAATCATAAATATAAATATAAAACATAAAATAAAGATGACATGGAAAGGGGCCAAGTTATGTGTGTCAAAAAAAAACAGACCTTGGGATCAAAAGTGAGCACGCTAACAAACTTTTCAAGATGAAAGGCTTCCCGAATCTAGATGAGGAACACAATAAATATTTTAAGAATAGTCAGCCCTCCCCTCGCCAAAAAGAATGGGGAAAAAAAAAGACAAGACATACAAGATCATCATGCCTCTCCAACACCTTCGCCAGCTCAGCTTGCCTTTCCGACACCCATAAAGCCCTCTCCCTGCCAAGCCGCTCGCCATCGTTAGCCTTCCCACCATGGCCGTGGTCGTGGCCGTCGCTGTCGTCATGAGCTCGGCCCCTCCTCCGACCTCCTCCAGATCCAGGTTTAAGTTTCACAGGGCTCAAAGGCGCCATTACCGGCGCGTCCTTGGCATACAGCGACTATCAAGTCCCTCCCCTTCCCAGAGAACCAAGAAAGCAAGAAAAAAAGAAGGGGGGGAAAAAAAACACCGGCAGTGAATATTTGATGAACTTTTCGGATCCTGCACGGTTTGGCGAGATTCTTGGACACGGAGACGCGGTACGCCAGGGAGTTATCGCTGTGCGTGTTTGCAGCGAACGCTGGACGGATGGGTGACTGTGGAAAGATGAGATGGGCATTTTCGGGGTGGTGTTGCTGTGTTTGTCTCCAGGCGCACGTGAGCTTCTCGCAACGTCTGGCTTTCAAACTACCGGATGGTATTGGCAAAACAACAGAGTAAATATATAAATATCGTACAAGCGTGAACGGAGGTGGGGTAGAGAGGGAAGGGTCTTGCACAAAGAAATGTCCTTTTCTTTATGTTCCCAGATGCAAAAACATTGACTCAGGAGGAATGAGAGGAATAAAAAACATCTAATCCGAGTCAACGGTCGGGCGTGTAGTCAAAGCACGGAAACTGTACGCCGAAAGGGTCAGCCGCGGGTAGACCATAGGTCTCGGCTGCATCGTCTTCCGAGTACTTGTCGAATCTGCACCAAAAGAAAAAGAGAGATAGTGAGTAGACGATAGCTTTAACCCAAGGAAACCGGAGGGGGGGCTTACGCGCTTGCATCACCATCTCTCATTATCTTGGGCAGATAGGGCGCGGTTATATCTCTCTTGGCTAGTTTCTCCCAGTCGACCTCGCGGAACCATGCGTGAGCAAAGACATCACCCGCGCCGTGCCGCAGGTTGCCGTACCGCTTCGACGGGTCGCTTTCCATAAGTTTTAGTATGAGATCCGTGGCGTGGTCATTGAAGGCTGGCCAGCGGATGAATGCGGGCCCACGGGTGATTTTTTCGTATAGGAGGACGGGGTTTGCTTCTGGTTGATGATATGGCGGGAGACCAGAGAGCATCTCGAAGATGAGCACTCCGAGAGCATACCAGTCCACGCTCTTGTTATACCGTTGTTGCCCAATGATCTATGGTTTTGTTCGGTTTGAGATGCTATGGTGTGATGAACGATAACTACACACCTCGGGAGCAAGGTAGTCTGGGGTGCCGCAGAGTGTCCAGGTTGTGAGTGAGCAACGTTTTGCGAACCCGAAATCGGCTACTTTGATGTGTCCGTCGTGGTTGAGAAGGATGTTTTCCGGTTTGAGGTCTCGGTAGATGATGTCAAGGGAGTGTAGATAATGCAGAGCAACTGCGACTTCTGCAGCATAAAACTTGGCGACAGGATCAGGAAATCGCTGGTTGGCGGGTATGCAATTAGCTTAAAATATAGACAATAAAGATGGGAGGAAGAGATGCACGTTCGATCGTCGCAGAAGGGTAAACAACTCGCCACCAGGAACAAAGTCCATAACCATGTACAAGTTGGAGCAATCCTGGAATGTGCCCCAAAGATTGATGATGAACGGATGCTGGACGGACACGAGCATATGCTGCTCGTTGTTCGTGTGTTCTGCCTGTTTCACTCTGACGATTCTCTCCTTGTTCAGCACCTTGATGGCATAGTATCTTAGATTGTGTCGGCTGCGAACTGCCCCAGTTCTTTAATAGGGCCCGGATCGTGAAGCCACACAACGACACGCACCAAGATGCACACGGCCGAAGCTGCCTGTGCCAAGTGTACGTTCTATGATGAAATCGCCGAGACAATACGAGCCTTTCGGTCTGTGATGAACCATCTGGGCAGGTATTAATGGGCGCGATAGATCTATACCATCGAGACTGTCGCCACGCTTGCTCCACTCGCTCGTCGATGTTCGTTGAGTGGATATTGAACCACGGTGATCGAAGGGCTGCGAGGAAGGTGCAGAGACGGGTTGTTCCGGTTCTGGGGTGTGTGTGTCTTTTGAGTGGGTGAATTGACCTAGTTTGTCCGTCATTCGCCTCAGCATCGCGGTACCGTTATGGGTGACAGTGGGACTGGTGGTGGAGGGACAGCGTGAAGAAGAAAAGAAAGTTTACTAACAATTATGTTACCCCCCGCCCCTGGAAGGACACGGCACCAATAACTGCAATTGCCAAAACCCCGTTGAAGTTCAGATCGCTTATTCCTCATTGTTCCCTGATTGGGGTGGTTACAGTGGGATGTATTTTCGTTGTACTTTTTCTTCATTCTTTACAACCTTCACAACGAATTATTCGGATGAAACCAATTGCAACGCTGCAGCAAGGTCCACGGTGACAGCGTGTACAAAGTCCTGCTCTGACAGGCAGGGTTTTGGTGGGTACTTTTCTGTTCTCCTTACTGCTCTCCCACACAGTTGCAATTGCCTATAGTAGGTTGCCTATAGTAGGGATGAATCCAGACTGGTGGGAATCGGCGGACCCACCATTGACTGTTCCTCGGTTCAGCAAAGTTACATATCAGAGTGAACAATATGGAAGCGGTCATCGGCAGTGTTCTAGTCAAATCGACCACTTAATCGTGTTACTTGAAACGGCAGTACTCCTGCGATCCCCAAGCCAAGCTCTAGTTGTACCTTGGGACGCATATCAACTTGTGATTTCGGAGTTAGAGGTGGTGGTGTGAGGTGAGGTGAGATATCCTGCTGTGGTGGATACTCAGATCATACTTGAAGAACATATGATTCGATGTAAAATCACACAAGGGCTTGGAAGTCATTTTCAAGTCTCCGCATTTTCTCGTAAACTCACCGCGCGATAAGAAAATTTTACTTAAGCTATGTTGTGTTTCAAGGGTGCTGCCAAACATCCAAAGTGGCGGTGCAGCCGAGCCAGCGCTTGCCTCAACATAAAAATTTATCCTAGACTTCTGCTCACACACCAGCAGTCTTTACGCCACACACACATCCAGTAAACAAAACAAACTAATCCGTAGACTATGACCACACCACGCAGAAACCCATCTGGAATGGGCTACGAACGCAAACGACCAGCAGCAGCCAACCTTTTCATCGTCCCCGAGTCCGAAGAAGCAGTAACCACTTCTTCTGTCTTTGGCAGACAACATTATCGCACTAGCGCGCACGCAACTACCACACCACCCGCTTCTGCCTACTTCCCGCTTCTCTCTACCACCTCTAACGATGCACCCCGCCCAACTCCCGAAGCCGAGGCTCACTTCGCGTACAGCACAACTCTACGCCGATACCCAGAACACGCAATTAGATCTCCTGCAGAATTAGCCTCTGTCGTGAATGCAGAGGCTGCCAGTCTTTGGCAAAGAGCAATTGGGATGATAACCGGGCAACCTCCGTCTCAAGAAGAAAGGGCTGAAGATGGCCAAGCAAGCTCACTACTGCCAAAGGAAGACAGACGGGACACGCTTTCAGCCCGTTTTGCTCATTGCAGTATCGAAGTATGTGTTTCCCCTGTTTTTTAATTTTTTTTTTGTCTTACCCCCGCCACCTTTCAAAACAGGACACCATCGCGTACTTTCGAACATCTCCTACCGATGGCCTATTGTCCTCCGATATACCCTCACTCCAAGCCAAACACGGCTACAACGAATTCACCGTGTCCACCCCAGAGCCGCTCCTGCTCAAATTTGCCAAAACAATATATGAGAGTCCGCTGATTCTACTCCTATGCGGCAGCGCGGTAGTCAGCGCTATAATGGGAAACATCGACGATGCAGTCAGCATCACCGTGGCTGTCTTGATTGTCCTAACCGGTAAGTGTTGATATCATCACCACCCAGGGATCCGTGTTTTTACGTAGCTTGTGCGATACAGTCGGATTCGTCCAAGAACGTCGCTCAGAAAAGAGTCTCGAAGCTCTCAACAAGCTCGTTCCTCACCACTGTCACGTCACACGGTAACGTTACCCCCCTCCTTCAACATAAACGCTCACCCCACAACACCCCCATCTCAGAGACCGCAATTCCTTGCACGTCCTCGCAAACGAGCTCGTTCCAGGCGACATCGTCACATTCACCACAGGAGACCGCATCCCCGCTGATATCCGCCTCAACACCGCACTGGATCTCGAGATCGACGAGAGCAGCCTCACGGGAGAGACAGATGCGCGGCGGAAGGATATCGAAACGTGTCAGTTCGAGAGACGGACGAACGGTGACGCGAGATCACACGCTGCCGCTGCGAACGGAAGCGCGGTGGGCGAGCCCGTGGCGCTAGCGGAGAGATCCTGTATCGCGTATATGGGCACGTTGGTGCGGAATGGTGAGGCTTTTCACGTGTTGGTTTTTATTATTATTCTCATTCTCGTCATGTGTCGATCAGGCAGGGGATCTGGTATTGTCATCGCCACCGGAACGGAAACAGAGTTTGGCGTCATCTTCTCCATGATGCAAGACGTAATGTTCTTTTACTTTAAACATGACACGAGATTCACACTCATATTCTTTTCCAAAACTAGGTTGAAGAGAAGCGGACTCCACTGCAACTCAGCATGGACGAACTCGCAAAGAAGCTGTCAATAATCTCTTTCGGAATCATCGGCATGATCTGCCTGATTGGCGTTCTGCAAAAACGATCATGGCTCGACATGTTCACCATTGGAGGTGCGCCATCCGCTATGTTCTTCTATATATCTATGTTTGTGATGAGTAACTGCGTATGCGCTGTCATTGCTCAAGCACAGTTTCCCTTGCCGTTGCTGCTATCCCTGAAGGCTTGCCCATCGTGACCACAGTGACACTCGCACTGGGTGTGTTGAGAATGTCTAAACGGAAGGCCATCGTCAAGAAATTGCACTCTGTTGAGTCGCTGGGCTCCGTCTCGGTTATATGTTCGGACAAGACCGGTATGCTTCTAACCAAAACTTGTCCTTCTGCCTATTTGACCATTCAACGAATGGGCGCAGGAACATTGACGAAGAACGAGCAAACTGTTGTCGAAGCCTATTCCGTGGACGAAACTGTACACCTTGATCCGTCGAACTCGACATCCTCCATGCGTAGTATATCCCCCGCACTGAAAAAAACAATGGAAATCGGCTGCCTCTGCAACAACGCTTCACTAACACGTAACGAGGAAGGCGAATTTGTTGGTCAATCGACAGACGTTGCGTTGCTCAACGTCTTGGACGTTTGTGGGATCCCAGATCAGAGACAGGTGTGTTGTCTTGCGTTGCGAATCCATTGCAAACCACTCACTGGTCCTCAGACTTTTACACGGCTATCAGAGCGGCCTTTCAACTCTGAACAAAAATTTATGGCGGTCAGTGGTATCCACTCAACATCCACCACCACCAGCACCACCTCAGTTCCACCTCGGGAGATGTACTATATCAAGGGATCTATCGAGGCCATCCTCGATCGCTGCAAATTTTACTACGTTTCCGATGAATCTACACCAGGACTGGACCACAACACGCGTAATGTGATTTCGACTACGGCGCAGGCAACGGCTTCGCGTGGCCTGCGTGTTATTGCCATGGCATATGGGTATGGAGGGGTCGACATTATGCCGGCGGCGGCAGCAGCTCCGCCGCCAGTCGGACACGCGCGCGCACGGTCGGCATCGCCGGCGGACAACAAGACGAACCTCGTATTCGTAGGTTTCCAGGCGATGCTAGACCCGCCACGAAAGGGCGTCGCCGATTCTATCAGCTTGTTGCAGGCTGGGGGTGTGCAGATCGTGATGATCACGGGTGATGCAGAGCAGACTGCGCTGTCGATTGCGCAGAAGCTGGGGTTGCGTGTTGGGGGACGGCGGGGCGGTATCAGTGGTGGAGCAGGGTCGTCGAGTCTGGCTGGAGGGGCTGGGAGTGGGGTGACCAGCGGTTATTGTTTGACTGGCAAGGCTATTGACTCGATGACCAAGGCGCAGTTGAAGGAGCGGGTAGGGAGTGTTAGTGTTTTTGCGAGGACGACGCCGAGGCACAAGATGGCGATCGTGGAAGCTTTTCAGGCGAGAGGAGCGGTTGTTGCTATGACGGGTGATGGAGGTACGTTTCGGGATGGTGTTTTTATATATTCGTTGGGCTTGACACGGGAGGTTTCCATGCAGTGAACGATGCGCCCGCACTGAAGATGGCTGACATCGGTGTATCGATGGGCAAGAGTGGCACGGATGTCGCGAAAGAGGCGGCTGATGTTATCCTCGTTGATGATAACTTTAGCACGATATTGCCTGCTGTGGAGGAGGGTACGTGTAGGATTGTTCTTGTTGTTGACTTCTCTCATCGAGAAAACAACTGTTACAGGAAAATCTATTTTCCACAACATCCAAAATTTCTTGTCGTTCCAGCTGAGCACAGCCGCTGCCGCACTGACCTTGATCACTCTAAGCACGATGTTTGGACTGAGTAACCCGCTGAACGCGATGCAGATATTGTTTATTAATATTTTAATGGACGGTACGTACTGGATGTCCTTCACCCATTGTGTTCTATATGAACGTTTGGGCAAATTGCAGGTCCCCCAAGCCAGAGTTTGGGTGTCGATCCCGTTGATCCAGCCATAATGCGAAAACCGCCAAGGAAAAAGGAGGAGCCTATCATCACCCGAAGACTGCTATACCGCGTTTTATTTTCTGCGTCCATGATCGTGATTGGCACGTTGTTGGTCTATGTGTTCGCCCTGTCCGATGACCACATGTCAAAGCGAGAGCAGACCATGGTATGTGGTGCCCCCAACACCTCCCGCCCTTGGCCATAGCTGACTTTGTGAGAGGACAGACATTCACTTCCTTTGTGTTCCTAGACCTCGTGTCAGCCGTCCAGAACCGGGGCCTTGGATGCGGGTTGATGCAGAACAAGATGCTCGTGCTGACGGTGTCGGTGTCTTTCTTGGCGCAGCTCACGCTAGTGTACGTGCCGTTCATGCAGGCGGTGTTCAAGACGGAGGCGCTCGGGATTCAGGACCTAGCGACGATTTTGGCGTTGGCTGCGGCCTCGATGGCGTTGCACGAGGGAAGACGGGTGTTTGAGAGGAAGATGAATGCGGAGACGACGTACGCGAGTGTCACGGAGGAGATGGTATAGCCTCACGCCGAAAAGTGTGGTCTTTTTTCTTCGTTTTTTTTTCGTTTTTTATATCATTATCTAAATATCAGGCGTGGTTTGTTGCATTTATGGAATTCAAAGCCTTGTGTTATTCTGTTCCTTCTCCATGTGGATTGAGGGAGCCAGTTGAGACGACACAACGATTTGGCGGTGCTTGTAAACTGCGTTGCCCCTGAACGGAAGCCCGAAGGTCAAGCAAGCGTTACGAGTGAACAGGGAAGAAACGGGAAGGGGTAATGAAAATGAGCGGAACAGTATTTCCAAGATCGTTGGTGTGCGCCCCAATCCACCGCTGTGACCGTGTTGCTATAGCCGGTGCAGTGGGGACACATGACTGGCATGACGATCCCTGCGAAGTCCTTTGGCGGTTGGACATTGTTGCTGTTGTTGCTGTTGTACGACTCTTTCTCTCTCATACCCCTTGTTGGTGCCTGCCCAGAGCTCGACGTTCGAGTTGGCTGTCGTTCATCCGAGTCGCCTCTGCTCGCGGTTTACACGTGGCAAAAACGGCCATCATTTCCAGCGGCCTTGAGTGCTCAGCGCTGAATATCGACAGTGGAAACCTCACAAAACAGGCCAAGTTTCAAGTTTCTGCAATCAGTCGAGGACAAGGGTTGTACAGGAAGAGAGGAAACCTTGTTCGTCCTTCAAGTTGAAAGCGCCCAAGGCTTGAAGCTTAGAGCCGACTTCCACACTCAAGTTTTTCCTGCTAGCTGCTCCCCAAAGTTAACGCCAGTATCAGGTTCCTTTCAACTCAAAGGTAAACCTTAACGATTGGGAAGGAGATGGCAGCACAATCCGACCCAGATGGCAACTTGTCTCCCACTACGGACCCCTCGCCGCCTCGTTCTCACCGCGTGGGCCAATCCAAAACTCCTGCCCGGTACGACACCTCCAATGCTGCTTATGATTTCTCTCCGCCCCTACATCTCCCCACCTCCCCACCTTTACCTCCTCGTTCCCCACTCCGGCCATCTCCAATATCTGCTAAACCCTCCAATATCACCATGCCAACAGTTGATTCTGCTGCTATTGACCCATTGAGCCACCTGCATTTCGAATACGAGAACCCCAGCCTTTCGTCTATAGACGGCCTTTTGGAAGCGCTCGCGAATTCGCAAGACGACCGGTCGGGCAATGCCGAGCCGAGACGGTTAGATTCACCCGTGTCCTTGTCTCCAATGGACGACGAGAGCTCCTCCAACTCCTCTCTTGTCAACGTTCTGGGCCACCCAGCTCCCATCTCGAAGCGAACTCATGCATTGCTCGAACTGCTCTCGTCGGAACGTGCATATGCCTCCGATTTGGCACTCATCCGCGATATTCACATTCCGTTGGCGCTAGGTGGGTGGATCCGCCCTTTCATCGAACGTATAGCACATCAACCACTTTCTAGGTCAACCTGTGCCGTTTCACCAAGCACCAGCCACACCTCCAAAGTCCTCCGGCTCCTCTGAGCGCACCGTGTCCACTGCCTCAGAGTCTTCTGCGACCTCATCCACGACTGGCACGCCAATGACTCGGGAAGATACCAGGGTCATATTCAGCAACGTCCCAGAACTCGCCCTGTTAGCTGACACGTTCTCCGAACAACTAGAAGAGGCGCTGGGTTCAGTCCTCGAAGGCGGCCAAGGCGAGGATCGCGTCGGAAAGCTTTTCCTCGATATGGTCCGTCACACGTTCTCATCAGTTTCATGTTTACCTCTCCACCCCTAATTCGCGATCCCTCGTAGATCCCTACTTTAGAGCCACCATACAAATCATACATCACCCGACATCCAACTGCTCTGGCGCACCTGAACGCCCTCCCGCAATCGAACGCTCTCACGACGTACCTCGCACACACACGGACCCTCGCAGCCTCACTCACGCATGCGTGGGACTTGCCATCTCTGCTCATCAAACCAGTACAACGCCTGCTTAAATACCCACTCCTTCTCGCCGCCGTTATTGATGAAACGCCTGATAGCCATCGGGATAAGGAGAATCTGCGGCTTGCAAAGGAGAAGATGGAGGCGGTGGCACGGGGGGTGAACGAGGGGCGGCGTCGGTGGGAGGTCGTGCAGGAGGTGCTGACAGCGAAGCCGGGCGAGTTGCCCAAGAAGAAGGGACTGAACGTTGGGGTCGCCACATCTGTGAACCTTGGACGGATGAAGAGTCTGCGGACTGTCAGAACCCAAGAGGGCAATGAAGAGGCTATCCAGGTTGAGAAGATGGAGAAGCACCTGAAGACGGCCGACGCATTCGTCACTTCGCTCGCCAAGGCCGCGGTTTCTTGGACGACGGCCGTCCGTGTCACAGTTGAGCATCTGCGGGAATGGGCGCTCGGTTTCGGTAAGGTAATTGGGCTGTCGGAGGAACAAAAGTCCGAAGCATTCGACGCATTTCTGGTCGTCGTAGAGCACCAGCTGCTACCTCTATGTACCGATCTCGAGACTGTCATCAGAGAGAATCTGTTGCGGGAGCTCGCACGCCTGGTCGCAACCTCAGCATCGCCATTTCGTCTCCTGGACGCCATGAATGCTCTCGAGCCACTCCACTACGGCCTGCTCAACATCAACTTTGCCAAGAATAGGCCACCAGCAGCACTTCTCGAAGCTTCGCAGTCCTACCTTGCGTTGCGTGGCCAGCTCTTTGCAGAGCTCCCACAGTACCTTGCATTACTCGACAAAGGCATCATGTTGATTGTGCACCAGCTTGCGCAGGTCCAGAAGCAATTTTATGCAGATGCACGGGATAGGTGGAGCGATCTATGGGACGCGTTAAGGGTGGAAGGCGAGATGAACGCCGGTGCCTCAGAAACTCTGCGCGTCTGGTGGGAGCGCTGGGCAGATGTCGATAAGACTGTCTTAGGGTTGAATATCGTATACCGGCCGAAACGGACAGTTGCGGAAACACATCCTGATAGGACAGCCGCGGCGAATGTACGCGCGATAATGCTTAGCTTGGAATCCCAGCCAGCAGCATCGTCAGCGCGCTCGCCGATGACGGCGGTGTTGTCGTCATTAGATGTATCTTCGCCTATGTCACTCTCGTCGTCATCATCGCAACGGGCTAGGAGTAGGGGCGGGAGTGATTCGACACCGAGAACTAATCTCCCACGACGTTATTCGGTTGATAGCTTACATTCTGGCAAGTCGAGCAAATCGAGCAAGTCGAGCAAGTCGAAACGGCAGAGTCGGACGGACGATTTTGGGGAGTTTTTGCCAAATGGAATATCAGGTGGTGTCCCCACTGTCCCTGTCCCTGTTGTCCCGGTACCCACACGAACGAGGAACATGTCAGAAAGCATGTCCCCTGTAGCGCCAGCATCCCCACCGCCGCCTTCCATATCGGCTTCGGGAGGAGCTGGCATGGGTATTTTCATGGGCCATATGGGCCGTAGTTCTGCGAAAGAAAACTTCGACGATTTGGACAGGGGCCGGGCACTCCGAAAGCCAAGTCTGCGACGCAAACTAACGGACTCACTCCTGCCGTCCGTTGCTCATCGACGTCGTTCCTCGTCTGTCAAATCCATGGATTCAGCGATCCTCGCCCGAGAGCGAGAGGCTCCACCAAGCCAAGTGACGCCTGTGCAGACGCGGGTGGGCTGGGAGCACGCTCGCCCCAAGTATGCGTGCCGCGTGGTACACCCTTGCCGCCCCCCAGACGGCGTCTCATACAGCAATTTCCCCTTCTTCCGGCTGGAGGTGGGCCAAGTATATCAGGTGCTCAAGGAGGCGGGGCACCCGTGCACACATGAGCATCTGCCGCTTTATGTGGACGATGGTGAGGACTGTTTGTTACTGGTACGGGATCGAGAAGGGCACGTTGGCTGGGCGTTGGCAAGTTTTCTCATACCCACGGATTAGAGGTAACTAATGTTGTGGCGTTGTCAATTTGCTTTCTTTGTATCTTGCATATTCAGGTCATCTGCACCCAAGGCCTAAGTACTTACTGCTTTGTCACTAGCGATATAATAAGACACATGACCCAAGGAAACCAAGAAGCAAAAGTAAAATTGTCCAAGTACACAACGCATTCATAGCAGTAATGATCTCCCGAGGGAAGCAAAGCCAAAGTAGTCAGATACCCTTTCGTTGAGATTCTTTTTTACATTCTTTTCCAAAGGAATGTCTCAAGGCGATAATGGATGTTCCAAGACTTCCCAATTAGGCCCCAGCGGCCAGAACGAATTGCGGAAGACACCGTTCGGGTCGTATTGCCTTTTGATTTCACAAAGGCGTGCCCAGTTATCGCCGTAGCAGGATATGGTACGTTCCGCGGACTCGTGTCGTGCGAGAAACTAAGGAACATTGAATGACAGGAAGGATAAGGATTCTTGATGAACACCTACGCTAGGATACGGGTTTCCGCAGCTCACGGGACCCAATGTCCCTGAGATCCACTACGACACAGAAGCCGCCATACGAAACCACCATAAATGTCTCAATAGTAAGCTTGAAAAAGTTATTGCAACTTACCTCTTCAGCAGATGACTTGCAACGAGGGTCGACGAGGCCCATGGGCCACTGGTGCAGTGCTGCGAGTGTGAATGATGCCTCACGTTTTTCTTTGGGCAAGCAAGTATCTTCAAAGTCAGCAATGGCGCCGCCAGCAAGCTCAAATAACCAAGCTAGCGGCGAAAAGTGTCAGGTTACGTTATCCAAGTTAGACAGTTCGCAGCTGTTAGCTTACTGCATCCCAAGGGCGAATCTGCAAACTGAATGACGGTGTTGTTGATGATGTCGTCTGGCAGCGAGGTGACCAGCACCGACCGAATGAACCATTGATTCCCAGCTATTCCCCGAGGAAACACCATGAGCAACCGACATGTTCAACTTCAGGATGAATCAAGTCCGACCTTTGCCACGTAAGACCTGTGCGACGCTATCTTGTTGGTGCAAGAAACTTTTCTCATCAACTTCATTGAGCAAACACATTTCGCCGTCCCAGGAAGAAATAGCAGCCAAATACTCCTGGCCCTTCTCCTTAGGCCCGACATAGCATATTTGGATTACAACGAGGGAATCTTTTCCCGCGGGACCAGCCGTGAGCAAAACATTGGCGTAAAGTTCGCGAGGTGCCCCTTTCACGCAGTCTCGGAAGTGCTTGATGAGAGAGTGAGCTGTCGCACGACGGAATCGGCTGTGGAAATTTAGATGGGATTACGAAGACTGGGTGATGTCTTACTAGATGAGGTTACCAGCAAATACCACTGGTACAGGATATGCTCGGGCCTTGTAGCGTGTTGCAACACCAAGGGCAGGCCCAGCACCTCGAAGTGCCCACCAAAGGTCTATTCGTGAAATGCTCCTATTAGTGAAGAGAAAGATTCGCGATGAAGAAGCTTGATTGACCAGGGTATTCATCGTTGTTTACGATGACGATACGACCATCGGCTAAAACCATCTCTACTTCTACAAGATTGTCGACGCTGAGGCCGTACAAGCGGCTCAGGAAACCGAAACCACCAAGAAGCATGATGGAAGATCCGACCGGGTGAGCAGAGCTAAGCAACCATATTGTAAATTCAGTTCTATGTATATCAAGCCACGTCATGACACTCACAAGGGGACATGGTACGCAATCTTGTCGTTCCCAGACAAAGACTTGGCTTCCAAAGGGTTTTGCGCGGTAAAAGTATCAATTTCTTTCTGCCTCATCCCCGCGCCGAATGTCACATATGCGTGGGGATGAATAGGCTCTATTTCAGAGCTATGTGAAATGAGTGGTGCGGACGAATTAACAGATAAAGTACTCGAGCGATATCCTGCCGATTGACGGTCAAAACCTGATTGCACCGATGCGGGCGGAGGAAAGAGGGAACTCGGGTTTTTACTGAGATATCCAAAGGGATCCGCTCGTAGAGATCCATAGTGAGATATGCTACTGTTTACAGGTGAGGATAGGGATGGGGATGTGGCAATGGTCGATTGAGATGAGTTGCTTTGGGAGTTAATAGATCCGCCATCCTGGCCTGAGGAGCCCTTGTTTAAATCGATGGTAACACCGGAGTCTAAGCGACGTCTAACGATAGGCGAGGGGCCATCGTTGTCACTCGGTAGCGGAGGGCCACGAAGGAATTTCGCAACAGCTCCTGAAGCCAAATCATACTTGCGAAGTCCGTCGTCGTCGTCACGTCTTCGTTTCCCTGTCTTTATAGAAGAGGAATCTGTGACCAAGGCGCCGGCCTTACTTTTCCCTTTTGCACCAAAGAATGGCATGTCCCGAAGGCTTGTGAAGGATCCCTCTTGTAGGGGCGGTTCAATATCGACACCCCCCAACCGATTCAGGTCGACGATAATGTCTCCGTTAATCGCCCAACCAGCTGTTCCGTAACCGCCTGCCTTGATGGATGGGGAAAGCGAGTGCTTTGTGCAGAAAATCAATATTCTAGGATGGAGACATTTTCGAGTCTTGTTGAATACCCATGGACGATAGACTTACTTGCTGACATCTTCGGCATCCAATGGACAGACAACCGCTTTGGCGGATGTTGTTACATTGCCATTGAAGACGGAAGAGTACTCCACAAAACTGTAATGTTTTCAGTGACAAAAAATATCGAGGAGGCTAAAAATCGGTGACATACTCAGGGTCGTCGCGGAGATAGACATCGCCTCTGATAGCTGCGCCTAGCTCTTCGTATAACCATGTTGGTAGAGCATCGGAGGGCACAGATTTGCTCGCTATCATCAGAGCAGAAAATCGAGTTCAAACTGTTGTGGTTGTGGGACAAGATCCAGTGTAAACTGGGGTTCCATCTGAATACTGGAGACTATATATGGGGGAGCGCCCAATTTCGCTCAGCTGTCACGGGGCTGAGGGACGATCCAGCGGCGAATCCGAGTTAGGTCTTGGGCACATGTCATACGCACCCGTAAAGAAGAATGCTAGCCAACTCTGGGTAACAACCCTGTTTTCATGGTCGGGTACGCCCGAGTGAAAACCTGAGTCAACTAGGGCGAGCGGCGATCACAGAAGAATTTCGAAGCACGGACTCGGACATCGAGGTGAGTCTATGAGAGAATTGACGACAGTTGCAGCTACATACTTCCAAGTTCTACACTTTTGTACGGAATGAAAACCCGGTAAGTTCGTTGTTTTGCGGCGAATTATTACAGGGGATACTCCAGGGCTGCAGGGTCAACGTTACGGTTGTGGTTCTGGAGGCCACTTGTGTACCTGTAACATCAGGTGTATTTGTCAAAAACTTCAAGGCGAAGAACGTCAACGTCAAGGCTGTTGTTGTTCAATGTTCCCAGGAATGGCCTGGTGGAATTGCGCGAACTTCCGAAAATGCTTCAGAAATGGTACTCAAGAACAACAATATGTAACCTCGCACAGGGTTACAGCGGATGCTTGGCAAATGTTAACGTTGTCCCAAGATATTTCCCCAGGCTAGGACGTACAGGTACATAAGTAGTTCCGCTCTGCCGACTTTGACAATCTATAAAAGTCACTAATCAGTGCAATCATTTGTGAACGGCATTATCTTATTCGTGGAACAATTCTCAACCTCAGTATGTACTGGTTTCTTTGATTAGTACAAGTACTGCCTAGGATGAACACGGTTAACACATCAGTCGACTTCCGAACAACGACACACCTTTACTGACGGTTTCGATTTTCTCGTCCAGTTACAAAAGGAGTGGGCATGAACGTGTGGTTAATCTTCCAGCCCTTGATTTTCCCGAGCGGAAGAAGTGGTCGATTCCTTGGACTTCGATTGTCGTAATTTGCAGCGCCAATGGCGCAGGGTCAAAGGCGTTTTCCGAAGCCGCGTCTTGAAGTGACAACAGCAGGCCAGAACGGAAGTCTTTCGAGGTTGGTCGTTGCAGAACAGCTGGTGCGGATAGACTCGGTGGTAATTTCCGCCAAGTCGACGCAAACGTGTTTGATGGTACTTCGTCCGGTCGAATTTCTGGACAGAATAATGGAAACCTCGGCGAATTGAGCACGGAAAAGATAGTATGAGCTAGACTTCACATCCGCGCCAGTTCTTGAGCCTAATGAGCAGCCTTCCTCTGGTCATCGGGTTTGGTAACAAAAAATGACCAGGTTCTTGATTTTTTCTAAAGAACCACTACACCTCGAGAATCGCTGCCCACGAACTCGCCGTAAAATGAATATGACAGCCTGTACTCGTCATCTATTGGAAGCATGTCGATGTTCCCGATGTAGTGTGACCAACAAAAAAAAGGCGGTTCTTTGAACAATGAGTTGAGGGCTATCAGGAACAACATTTTACGCCTTCGCTTTTCGGGTGCCAGTGTAGTCAACAGGTGTGAGTCCATAGTCATCTTTGCGGTGTATTTCAGCTCCACATCGACGTACCTATTGATAAGCATAGTGAGGAGACATAGGTGGAAGGACAAGAACATACCGTAACAAAGGCCGGCCGATTCGACAGAGTCATTGTACTAGGCAGCCATATGCAAGCTCTCGTCCGCCTCATTTGGATCAATACTTTCTTCTCGCAGTAGTTTTCGGCCCCCCCATTATACTGGCATCAGCTTTGACAAGAGTCAAAGACAGCCTGGCCTTTCCTCCGCGTGAATCTTCGAATTGCGACTTATCGAGGTCCTCTCCGAGATGGTACCTCTGCAAAATGTGGTCAGAGTGCCGCATTAACGGCACATCGCGATTCAACGGAGCACGATTCAAGTTGTAAGTCTCAGGCTTCAAGTTTTGGTTGCGTGTCAGTGTCTAGTAGGTTTTGAAAATTGACCAGGTCAAATGGCAGTATAGCAGTCCTACGTCGTCAATTATCCGAAGAGGACCTGATAGGTGCTAGGGTGTTTCGAATGAAGCAAATAGGCGATAAACCCCGGGCCGTCTTGGTACCATCATGGGAGACTTGGAGTACACTCTTCATGACGAAGCACAAGGCGATGATGAGTACCCTAGCAATTACCACCTTTCTTCCCTGTTCGCCTCACATCACACTAAGCAAATCTTTCCACCAGGGTGCATATATCGTGCATAACGATTTTTCTAGACACAACCAGAGAGACTGCTCAAATTGTCGCGTCCTTTTTGCCAGTGCATCATAGAACTGCCTTATCTTCGGGTTTTTGCCGCCGCCCCACAATCCGCAAGAGATCTTTAAAAAAAAATGCTGATACCACGTACATTCGTCAGCTTACCGAAGGCCCCCCCAACAGGTCGCTCTATCTCCCAGGACCAGACCACCGGATCTTGTGGTGGACCGTGGACGGCGCTCAGTCGGATCATAGCCATAAGGGTAGTTGCGCACCAATGATAGATAGTTCAAGTAATCACCAGTTCCATTTCCCCTCGGCTGGAGACCGTGTCAAAAAATGTGTTACATTTGATGTGGATTGGTGCGTGTTAGAAAACAAGTACAACGTAATGAACGATGCTCTAATAGTAATAATGCCAAGTTGGAGAAACGTCCCAAGTCACGTAAATAGACGAACAACAACTGCTTGCATCTTTCCATCGCGGATAGCCTACAAGGGCAAAAATAATGGTTTCTCACCCCCTCAAGATTCACAAAAGGATGTTACGTTTACGTACCTCGTGTATGAGCGAGATGTTCTGTCCAACTGTAACGTCATCCACCCCCAATCCGCTCGCAAACCTAGAATAGTTCTCCGAACCGTGCATCCGAATCCCAAGCGAGACTCGCACGAATTCGTATATAGGCTTGGTCTTGTTCAGACAAACGCTCGCAGGTGCCGCGCCCCTCGATCCGGACAAGTACTGCCGGCGCAGCGTATCCAGCAGCACAGTGGCTCGTGACGCTACTCTCGCGCGAAAATCAGGGATGGCTGGAAGGGCAGCATGCGCGGGACCCGCAGACATGGATACCGGTCCTGTGAAGAAGTCGACGAGGGTGGTCGTGCTCGATGCCGCGACTTTTTGCATGCGATCGGCAGCATCCATCGTGCTTGTTGACTCGAATGAGTCTTGCATGACCTTGGTGACCCTCTCTGCGAGGCGGTTGAGCTCAAGCTTAGAGAGGGTCGAACCAAAAGTGTGGTCGAGTTCTTGGTAGGCCATGTCTTTCAGACCTGCGATAAATTCCCCTTGAAGGGCTCGTAAATCCAACGCTAGGATTCACGATTGAATGAGAAATGATTCAGATGTCATGGACACGAGGAGTACCTTGACAGAGAACGTAGAGATACGAAGCCGTCAACATTGACAGAACGTCGGTGGCGTTAATCGTTGCACGAGCAGAGATTAAGGCCAGGGAGCTACAGTCATCATTTCAGCAGATAAAATACACCACGACCCCCCAACGTACTTTATAGCTTGGTTATGCATTTCAGCGGATTGAATATGGGTCGAGACGGGATTTGCGAGGTAGCCAAGTTCCCCTACATACGCAGCAGTGGCAATGTCAATTCCTTTAGCATGATAGTTTAGCGACGGATCGGTTGCTGCAAGTGAGGGAGGCAAGCCACGGTTCATGGAGGTGTTCACCAGCTCTGTAGACTGTGCGAAAAGGAGTTTGCCGATATGATGCAGCGCGAGTCGCGTCTTCTCCATCGCATTGGTGACTGCCATAGCTTGGAAGTTTCCGCCGTGATGAATCACACCAGCCTCGCCGTCAATGAGTGGATTATCAGTTGCTGTGGTATGGTACAGATTTGAGCGAACATCATTAAACTAGTAATCAGGACAAACAAGTTACGTACTTGAGTTGCATTCTTGAGTGATTGTGGTAAATGCCGAAAGAATGTCTTCGATCTGGGGACCCAGGAACTGTGGAGCCGTGCGCAACGGATAACGGTCTTGTCGAAGGCTTCTTTGATCGTCTTCAATGCTGACTTCTTCCTCGTGCGTCTTGGCGAGTTTGCTGCCTTCGAGGAGATCCTATCGACAGTGATGAAAGGAAAAAAGTTTAAAAAACAAGTTATTCACGGTCAGTTCGAAGCTAATCTTACTTGACCGGGGTGTGGACGTGCGACTGCATGGATGAATTTATCATACGAACCACGAGTTCCAAGCAGCGCTTCTGTTCCCATCGCCGTGCAAACATGAGCGAGAAGGGCGAGGTGAACAGCGTCGTTCAGCACAAGGGTGGCCACAGACGCAGAAAAAGCAGTCCCATTGAGAATGCCAAGATGTTCCTTGGACTGTAGTGGAAGGGGTTCAATTCCGCGCGCGAGGAGCGCCTCGCGTGAGGAGAATATCTGGCGTGAGCCAAAAGCAGCGGGCCCGGCGAACACTTGAATTGATGGATTATCTATCAATGTGCCGGCGATATACGAGAGTGGAGAAAGGTCTGTGGGAACCAAGACGGCATATTGAAGAAAGCATAGCACTCAAAATAAACGAAACATACCTCCAGAAGCGGATATGCTACCACGGAGAGGAACGACGGGGGTGACATTTGCACGTAAAAGTTCCGACATTTTCTCTATGAGCCGTAACCTAACACCAGAGTGTCCACGGATGAGGGAGTTCATACGAATCAGGATAGCGCCTCGGACCCAAAACTCTGGCGTGCTTGTCGAACTAAGCGGATCGAGTAACGGCAAGACCTTTGGAGCCTCTGTTGAAGTCGGTAATATACCAATGTGCTGATGCTGGAGGAGGGCAGATCCAAGTGCGAGGGTGTCGTCCGTCCGGGTGTCGGCTTGGTAGACGATGTCAGTTGTCGGCATCAAGGGTTGAATCAGAGGCCGACTTGCCGCTTCCACCAAAGCCAGTGCTGAGACCGTAGACACTGGTCCCGGCGACGACTTTGTCCACTATCACCTTGCGGCTCTTTGAGACACGCTCCGCGATTGCAGGAGATGTGTCTAATTCGACGGAAGCATTGTAGCGTGCAACCGCAGTGACTGCAGCGATGGAAAGGGAATGTCCGCCGACCTTGACACATTTCCCAGTCTTTGGATGAGGGTGAGCGTTGAAACAGCCCCTAAATATTTCAGGATGCGTACCTGTAACTTTCGAGCTCATTATATGCGTCTATAAACTGGGCCAGCATTGTTGAAGTTCTCCATCCACAGGGCCGTGTCTGGGGTTGACGAGTCTGCCCGACGAAGACCGTTTCAGAGAGCCGTTGGGATAATCACCGAGAATATGCATGGTAGATGTTAAAGGGAGTTGGGTTGGAGCGGGTCCGGGTCAGCCTCGGGACACCCGCTGGTATACCCGTGGTGTTGCCTAGATGCAATATGGGAAGACGTTGGAGGTCTGAAGGGATGTGACATTTTCCTTAATAACAATGTACGATGTCAAACCGAAATTTAAAAAAGAGTTCATCTGGACACCGGCATGTGAGGAGATTATTAGTGACAAATAGTGCAAATATGAAGGCTTACGAGACCGACTGTGACGGTAAGGGGTGGCAAACAGGCCGTTTATGTGCTGAACTTGTCAAGGAGAAGGGGCGGCGGCACCATAGCAATTCAGACTGTCTCGAGATAGGCCGGATCTTGCGTGGACAGTCACGTCATCAAAGACTTTGGCCTGGTGCGAATAAGGACACAAGTGAGCGTCTCAGTATATACATGAAGAAATGCCAATACTATGTTGGGTGTGTAATACAGAACGATCGACGGAGTCCACTAGTGACATCCTCATTGAAGACTTGGGTCTGGAGTGTGAGGTGTTGATGTTGAGAGATCAGCACGGTGTCATGTCGACTTCAGGCAGACCAGGTACACCGTTTGTAAGAGGTCGGATAGACGAAGCGGTGTGTACTCTGTACTGGACGGGATGTCGACTGAAGCACTTTGTACGGCTCATACATGAGTGTGTGATACAGAACAATCACTGCGTTAAGCCCCTGCCTACAAATACATACAAATTAACCCATTAGTTGTATATATTTGGAATACAAGTGATCGAGTTATTCGACGTCTACTTAGATCACAATGGGTGACTTCCTGCCACCTGTGAAGCCCACCCTAACCCTCTAATTAGAGGTTACATCCTATTCGGATGACACCTCTAACTAGAGGGTATTTATCGTAGCTAGGGCCTCTGTCAATAATGTTTCAATAGCTATAAAGTACTTAGAAAATTTTAGTGTCCTGGACCCCGGAGATAGTGTGTTTCCGCACTCAGGAACAAGGGCGCTGATGGGCTCGGTTTCCCATCACCGTTGCCATGGCCCCGCCCATCACTTACTGGCACACGCGCGCTCGTCGTCGTCGACGATGAGCACGGCTATTTCACTATCCCGCCGTCTGTTCTTGCGGAACTTTTTACATATCATAGATATATTCCCCTACATGCTGTATATAGACTAATATACATGAAAATAAACGAAATAAAAGAGAAATAAAAGAAATAAAAAATAATCATACATGGGGCGCCGCCGACGAACCGGTGGGTACTCACCTTCGCGGAGGCGCCGGATTGGGTCTGAAATTGGTGGTGGAGGGTGCTGGAGGGTGGGTGATGAGAGGGTTGGACACTGGGGGGCGGGGAAGGGTGCATGGAGAGGGGGGTGGCGATGGGTGGCGAGGAAAGGTCCGGGAAGCGAGGCGGTTGGGGGAAACGGAGAGGGGATGGATGGGGGAGGGCTCCCGGCCCAAAACGAGCGGCGGGAAGGGGTAAGTACGTGGGGGAAAGCAGGGATAGGGTGGGTACTCACCTTCGCCCTTGGGGCCCCCCACGGCCCTCCCAATATCTCACCATCAATAAAGCCAATGGGGACGTCGTAGATGACGTCCCCGTGGTCCCCGTAATGGGTTTCGCCGTCCAGATTGGTCCCGCCGTCGAGTTGCGCGAGGATGGCGGCAGAGGCGATGGCGGTTGCGATAACTCGACGACGATGACGATGTTGACGATGTCTTCGTCGTGGGCGACTCTCCACATCGCCCTCGTCGTCTTCGTCGCTGTGCGCCCGGTCCGCCGCCGCTGGTTTCGACGTTCGAGGCCGTTGGTTGAAAAACTCGGGCGCGCTCCTGCGCGGCTTTGAGGACGTCCGGGGTGATGGTCTCTGTGTGAATCGTCGCCGTCGTCCTCATTGTCCTCGTTTCTGTTGTTGTTGAGGCGGTGGGGAGTGGGAGCGCAGCGGAATGGGGGATGGTGGTGGTAAAAGCCTAAAAGGCGTGTGACTGTTCACTTGCCTTTTACTACCACATGCCCGCCTCCGAACTCGCCTCCTGCCACATTCCCACTCCCCACCACCTCAACAATGACGGAAACAAGGAGGAGGACCACGACGGCGACGATACGCACCGAGAATGCCTCCCCGGACGTCCTCAAAGCCGCGCAGGAGCGCGCCCGAGTTTTTCAACCAACGGCCTCGAACGTCGAAACCAGCGGCGGCGGACCGGGCGCACAGCGACGAAGACGACGAGGGCGATGTGGAGAGTCGCCCACGATGAAGGCGTCGTCAATGGCGTCGTTGTCGTCGAGTTATCGCAACCGCCATCGCCTCTGCCACCATCCTCGCGCAAATCGACGGCGGGACCAATTGGGACGACGAAACCCACAATGGAGACCATGGGGACG
>OY744470.1:2236566-2307909 GCA_963556145.1 Hygrocybe punicea
GTCTTCGTCGTGGGCGACTCTCCACATCGCCCTCGTCGTCTTCGTCGCTGTGCGCCCGGTCCGCCGCCGCTGGTTTCGACGTTCGAGGCCGTTGGTTGAAAAACTCGGGCGCGCTCCTGCGCGGCTTTGAGGACGTCCGGGGTGATGGTCTCTGTGTGAATCGTCGCCGTCGTCCTCATTGTCCTCGTTTCTGTTGTTGTTGAGGCGGTGGGGAGTGGGAGCGCAGCGGAATGGGGGATGGTGGTGGTAAAAGCCTAAAAGGCGTGTGACTGTTCACTTGCCTTTTACTACCACATGCCCGCCTCCGAACTCGCCTCCTGCCACATTCCCACTCCCCACCACCTCAACAATGACGGAAACAAGGAGGAGGACCACGACGGCGACGATACGCACCGAGAATGCCTCCCCGGACGTCCTCAAAGCCGCGCAGGAGCGCGCCCGAGTTTTTCAACCAACGGCCTCGAACGTCGAAACCAGCGGCGGCGGACCGGGCGCACAGCGACGAAGACGACGAGGGCGATGTGGAGAGTCGCCCACGATGAAGGCGTCGTCAATGGCGTCGTTGTCGTCGAGTTATCGCAACCGCCATCGCCTCTGCCACCATCCTCGCGCAAATCGACGGCGGGACCAATTGGGACGACGAAACCCACAATGGAGACCATGGGGACGTCATCTACGACGTCCCCATTGTTTTTGTCGATGATGGAATGCAAAGGGGGCCGTGGGGGGCCTTAATGGTACAGGTGAGTACCCACCCCCCTCCTGCTTTTTCCCTCACGTACTTACCCTTCCCGCCGCTCGTTTGGGGCCGGGAGCCCTCCCCCATCCATCCCCTCTCCGTTTTCCCCAACCGCCTCACTTCCCGGACCTTTCCTCGCCACCCATCGCCACCCCCCTCTCCATGCACCCTTCCCCGCCCCCCAGTGTCCAACCCTCTCATCACCCACCCTCCAGCACCCTTCACCACCAATTTCAGACCCAATCCGGCGCCTCCGCGAAGGTGAGTACCCACCGGTTCGTCGGCGGCGCCCCATGTATGATTATTTTTTATTTCTTTTATTTCTCTTTTATTTCGTTTATTTTCATGTATATTAGTCTATATACAGCATGTAGGGGAATATATCTATGATATGTAAAAAGTTCCGCAAGAACAGACGGCGGGATAGTGAAATAGCCGTGCTCATCGTCGACGACGACGAGCGCGCGTGTGCCAGTAAGTGATGGGCGGGGCCATGGCAACGGTGATGGGAAACCGAGCCCATCAGCGCCCTTGTTCCTGAGTGCGGAAACACACTATCTCCGGGGTCCAGGACACTAAAATTTTCTAAGTACTTTATAGCTATTGAAACATTATTGACAGAGGCCCTAGCTACGATAAATACCCTCTAGTTAGAGGTGTCATCCGAATAGGATGTAACCTCTAATTAGAGGGTTAGGGTGGGCTTCACAGGTGCTTCCTGCAGCATTTAAATATGTTTTCAACGTAAACGGGGTGCCAGTCGGAGCTGGAACCCCTAGCTGAGTCAGCTTCTCGCTGCTGGCCTAATTTGTTTAGTGTCAGTTGAATCTGGTTGAGATGTTAGAATTTATGCGGCTTGATGTAGAAGAGCATGCGAGTACCTAATCGAGCTAAGGCTTTGTAAGCGACAAAATTAAACCTAACGCATCTCCCCAAAGCATTGCCATAATTCTTAGGGAGACGCGCGCATCCCCAAAATCTTCATCCTTTCTCTCTCTGTCCCTCCATCTCGGAACCCCTTCTTCGCCTCAAAAATTTCAGACCCACCCACCATCCCATATACTATTGTTTTCTTTCGTCAGTGTTTGGTTGAGTTTGATTCGACTTCAGTCCCTTTTCAATCACTCTTCCAAATGCTCAAGTTTCTCATCTTTTATCTCCAAATTCCTTGATTTCTCTCCTTGCTGAAATCCTCTTCATTCTTTCAACCTTTGGAAACCTTCCTTCCCAGTTGAGAATCGACCAAATTTGCCTTATTCCAATCAGTGAATCTTTCCCAAAATTCCGGCGAAAGATTTCGTAGACGAGAAATTTCCCCAAACCACGAAAATCGTTGATATCAATTATCACAGACGATTTTACATTATTTACTGTCTTAAAAATTCCCTAGTCCCCTTTCTCTTCTCCTTCAATCAATTTAGAGCGAACTACAAAGCGACATGCCAAGACTTGGCGAAGGCACAATTGGGCGGATCTCCAAAATTAATGCAGAAATAAATTTAATCTAGAAGGGGGGGGGTACCCCCCCTTCCAGATTTTGGGTTTATCGCACCGTTTCAGGATGACAGAGCTTGAAGTTTTTTCCAGGGTCTTAGTGGCCATTCGGCTTTGTTGATCAGAGTACTGCATATGGTGATAATCCATGTTTTTAGATTATTTAAATGCTATGGGAAGTCACCCCATACCTCCGTGTCTGAGCTCTATTTGAACATCTAAATAAGTAAAATGAACGTACATACCACTAGTACTAGATAACAAATGTCATTACAGGGGGATCTACATCAATCCATACAGTATCCTTAGTGCTATCGCTATGTTCCAATTTTCAATTCATTACAGGTAGTTTTACTCTAAGCAGCCTCAGTTTTAGATTTAGTCAGACTTGTGATATGTCCAAAATATGTCTTAGCTGTCATCCCGAGAAGTCACTCTTCGAAGGTAGTCGAAGTGCTGTCAATCAGACGTGACCCGGTATATATAATCCAGGATATGAATACCATTCCCCTCTCACTGCTACGCCTCCCTCCTGCATTGCCCTTGCCGTGTCAATGCCTATCCAAATGCCCATTGAGATATGGGCCTTGCTGAGCGAAGAAGATCGTGCAAAATTACTTGCCTCGATCATCCCGACACCCATTATTGATCCCACTCTCCTAGCTGAAAGTACGCAACGTCAGGTTCACAATAGTGATTGCGACGGCCCACAGGGCGATTTGTTTGGTCCTGTAGTCAATGTACCTGTTGCAGCTCGAGCTCCTGCCCGTAGTTGTGGTCGCTTTCGTGCTACTCATGGTCATGTTAGCTCGCGTTCCACTTCGCCTTGTGCTCATCAACATACCTCTATTCATTCTCATTCTTCTCCTGCTGCCGCTCTTGGTGTTCATACCACTCCCTGTGTTCCCACTGCTCATGGTCATGTTAGCTCGTGTTCTGCTTTGCCTCGTGCTCATCAACATACCTCTATTCGTTCTCATTCTCCTCGCACTACTACTCCTGCTGCTGCTCATCGTCCTGGTCCTTCTTTGGCCTCTCATGTTCCTGCTGTTGCTTTTCATCCTGGTCCCGGTTGTGCAAATAACAATGCTCACCTGCATAGCTTGTCAGATCCCACCGGTGAAAGGGTGCACTGCAGTAATGCGAACGGAATCAAATACCAACTCTACCACAGTGCTGTACGAATTCTGAGGGGTTCAATCTCAATCCAAAAGGTTAGCAAAAATACTCAGAGGTGCTCTGGATAGTGGCGATGATGTTTCCGATGTGCGCGATGTGTGCGATGTGCGCGGCGTGTGCGAAACAGTCGGCGATGTTTTCGGCGTATATGTAGCACTTTATAGAAGGAATGCAAAGTTTAATAGAGAACAGCGGAGCTATCACATGGACAGTGCAGTAAAGAGGTGATATGATAGACTGGAATCGGGGGTATACAAGACGTCTCTCTAGTATGTAAACTATAGGGGGTATTTATGCGAAGTTGGTTGTTAGGACAATAAAGGGTGAAGAAGGCAAGACAAATAGACGGTGCGCGATGGAACTATGGTGCAATAGGAATGAAATGGAACTGAAACAAAGGGTATAGCACCATGCAAAGCAATTTCCAAAATATCTAGAGGATAGGAGCTATAATGTTTGAAATAAGTGAAACATGTCACATAAAGACTTCCCTGGAACCGGAACGGAATCGGAATGGAATAGGGTGAATGGTACAAGCATGGATGATGTCGGAGAGGCTCGAAATATGTTTCCGAAGGGGGCCGAAGCGCTCCAAAGAAAATCGCCGTAATGTCAAATTATCGCCTGTATCGCGCGCATCGCGCTGTTGCATCGCAATGGAGATACATATAAATCGGGATGTTTCGCAATAAATCGCAGCGAATCGCAGCATGTCGAGACTAGAATAGGTCCAATAGAGGGTTTCCATGCTTAGGGACGTGCGCTGCATATCACCGGTCTTCTCACACAAATCACGGATATTGTTGATGATTTGAGGCAACATCTAGATGCAATAGAAGACTCACACGTAGATTACCATGGCCATGATCGAGCCTGCAATCTTACTGTTCGGGGAGGTTTTGTGGCCCGAGGAGGATCTACAAGAGCTAAGAGATCGGCTATCAGACAACATCCAAGGTGTACTGAAGAACACTTCGAAGATGAAGAGCGTGGAGGTGCATCTGAAGAGCCTCAAGAAGATCTAGGGCAACCAAAGAAAAGCTTATCAACAGACACCGTCAAAGCCAAAAAGTTTTTACAGATACGTACTGATCTGCTATAATATCTATGGAAATTTTACTTTCTCTGCACAGCCGAGTCACTGCAAAGTTCCATGCACTTTGTGGGATTACAAGAAAGTCAATGCCATGGCCCACTGATCTGACCATCGAACGAATGAATCTGGCTACTGGTGAAGTGTACTGGAATCCATGGTTCGAGCACAATGTGATGTACAAAGACAATGTCGCTCTCTTTGAGGTGGCTGCATCATCTTTCATGATGGACTTCAAGGTGAGTTATCATCTAACCAGTACTAGTTCTGTGACTCACCACAGAATCAATCATGTGCCAGAATATGCCTGAGCGGCCGGTTATGCTTTTTGGTGGAAAATACAGTTGGAATCGCAAGACCTTGTTCGACTTTGCTAAAGACTCTTTTCATGGCTTTAAGAAGGCCTATAAAGGTCAAGTCGATGATGCAAAATGAGCCAAACTTCAAGCAAATGAGCAAACGAATCAGAGAGCTGCACAATGCAAAGAGGTCAGTCAGATGAAAATATTCAACTGTCGCTTACCAATCTTACTACAGAAAGTCAACCATCTACTGAAGGCTGTCCCAGAATACATCGACAAACATGGCTGTGACCCTTCTGTGCTCCTGTGCGAACAACACATGTCGGATGCTGCCTCGGGACCTGAAGATGATGACATTGAAACAAGAGAGGAGTGGAAGACATGAATGGCAGGGGAGAAGGATATCGACTTACTGGAAGCAATCGCCAAACTCAAGTTTCTCAAAGTAGTCAAGCCAGAATGGAGATCAAATGAAGTACGTGTCAGTAACACTGTAATCCTTATCTAACTCAATGTTTAAAGCTTACCGAGATTATACATGAACTCTATGACATATGGTGGAACAACCGCTCCATCCGCGAAAAAGAGAAAATAAACGCCATAATTATTGAGAGCACTGCACAATCAACCTCTGTCCCTCCTTTACAAGCGCCTTATGATCTTGGAATCAATCCAGAGTGGTGGAAAGCTGCAAAAGATAAGTATCCCGAGTACGTCAAAGATTGGTACAAGTATGGAAACCTGGAAGGTTTTGGTGGGGACTCAGAGGGTGGTGACATGGAGGGTGGTGATGGTGAAGCTGATAGAATGTAGGCAATGAACATGAACAAATCTGATGGAAAAGGGATCAGATGGAAAGGGAATCGGATGGACTCAAATGAGAAAAGATCAGTAATGGACTCTGCAATAACATACATAGGAATTCCAACAAACTGTTTATGTTTACATTCCTGTTCTCATCGCTGACGTGATCTAAATCTTTTGGTTACGTGCTTGAGTTGTTCCTCGGCAAAGCGAGCATGTAATTTGTTCAAAGATGACAACATTGGGTGGTGCATAATTGCTTTGCAGCTCCCAGAAGATGTTGTGAGACCAAGTGTGAATGTGAAGTTCAGGACTGCCAAAGCGTCAACAAAGGGCAAATTATCACACAGAAAAGGCTCACAATTCATCCCATGGGTTATTGTCCTTACTGGAAATAAGTGGCGACAGGCATAGTTTCTTCATCCATTGAATCTCTGCAAAGATGGGGAGTATTTGTGATATCTCTCTGTGTGTTGAAAAATAGTCAACACTTCACCGGTGTGTATCTCACCCTGCCACTCAAACTGTACCAGACACGATCCGGCTGAGTTCTTTAGTGAACGCGATAGTGGAGTGATGTGTCGACCATTCAGTTGTGCATGGTCAAAAAAGGTTGCCATATGATTGAGAATGGGAGCATTTGGAGGTTTGTATCGATCGAGAGGATACCAAACTCATTTCTCAACTTGATTGTAATGAGTGTACAGGGCTGCACAGGCATAATCGTTTAGGTGTCCTGCAGCCTCACTCACTGGCCCGAGCAGGACTCGTAAGTGTGACAGGTCTAGTAGATACTGCATTAATGTCTTATGATACGAGTGAGAGAAAATAAATGCACCATCGTTCGCTCCACTTCGCAATACCCCAAACATCTCAGCACCCTCACCAGACTGACCCAACATGGACAGAACAGCAACTCCTTCATCTCTTGATGTTGATATGGCCTCCACCTAGTCACATGGAAGATATCAATAAAGTGATGGCATTAAAGGGCAACTCACCATGGCTTGAATGCAAGTGCTGCGCTGAAACTTGCGCATCATCAAGACCTCGAGCTGGCCACCAGTCCAATTATTTGAATTAGAACTTTTGAGTAATTTGTTGAGTCGCTCTGTGAGGAAAGTCCAAAAGTTGTAGCCAGGGCCATAATCTGGTAGTTGATCTGGTAGGTGGACAGCCCAGTGGTGACTGGGTTTCATCACCACATCACCATAGATCTAACGTATCGTGAGCATTACAACTGTCATTATGTCAATGATGGTTGCATACCTCTTTGAAATGTATTATATAGTCTTTGAAGAGTTGGGCACCTTGTAGAATTGATGCCTCATCAATAGATTGTCCAAGGAGCAACTTGAGTGCTGTAGCGAGTCAGAGGAAATTCACTGGCTCGTCTTCATGCATTCGTGGTAAAGGTTTTGCTGGTGGAACAGGTCGAGGCATAGGATCACCCACCTTTTGTTTTCCTTTACCTTTGGTGGTCATAGCAGAAGTACTCGCTTGCTGCTGCTGGTGTTCTTGTTCCCACTTTGCCAGGTCTTTCAAGTAGACAGTCAGTTGTTTTTCATACCTGATATTTGCGTTGTTGAAGTCCTTCGCCGCTTCATGTTGGAATTGGTCCCACACAATTGGTATTTAGAGTTTGAGGAGTAACACTGGAATTAAATAGAAGCCAGGTTCAACTCACAATGATAGGCCATATAACTGTTGTCGCAAATCTGTACTCGTCTGCTGTTAAGCTTCCACTGGCAGGTTCACCAACCTTTAATGGAAGATTCCCAGCCCAAGAGGGAGATTCAAACTACAAGCAGTGTCAGATAGGTAGACCGCAAGAAAGGTTCTCACCGTCTTGAGGAATTTGTGGATGAGATCCAGTTCACGATCTCTGACTGTAGTACTGGCCCGAAGTGTCTGAGGTTTTCGTGCAATCCATTGAGAGTACCATTGAGTTTTTGCAATACCTGTATCCACAATTAGTATAGCAAAGACTTGCTTGGAATAGCTTACTGAGTAGCATATTATGCATGGGGTCAACTATGGTATAGCATACAAGGTCAAAGTAGGGTAACCTTGCAAATTCAGTCCACCGGGAACCATTTCTGGAGAAGAATGCTTCGTGTTCATCTTCTGTTGGGAGATTTCTCCATACGAAGCATTTCTGGCGGTGTTCCACTCCATTCCATGGTGGGAACTCTGAAGATCGTCAACAGTAAACAAAAAGGTAATGGACTAGTGGGGTGTGGGCCATTGCTTTGCATGGCATATTACTCGTCCCTCCTTTTTTTAGCAGGAGAACAAATATTAAGATTGAGCATATATAAACAGTACAGCATTATTACCATTACATGACAATAAATTAATATTTGAAAAGTTATCTATATCACCTTCATTAATGCAAATTGATCTGGTTGATATACCATCATGAAACCATACCATACTGTTGATGAATATGCGGGCAGTAAAATGTGCATCACCAAAGTACACAATTCCTCTCAATGTGTAAGCAGTGGATATGTCATCTATTGACAAGTTTATAACTTGACTAATTATTAAATTCTCAATAGAGTCAACTGTAAACATGATTAGAGGTGGAATTTTGTTAAATGCAATAAATTTAGTAATCTCTCCCCAACACAATTGACATTTGTGCCGTTGTCTATTAACTATGATTTGAGCAAGACATGTTGAGATGGTTCCAGAAAATGAATATGAACAATGAAAGATGGCATCACATCTATCATTTTCCAGAATGGTTATGTTTTCACAATTCATACATTTAAGACAAGTTGAAGTCATTGGTTCATTTGCTTTCATGATATAATGGGCCAAATCACTTATGGCAATGCCAACTTGACCATAAGGAAATATTTCGGGTTTATCTTGATGCAATAAATGTCTGATTGTATTTCTAACTGTTTCTAAATCTGTTGTGTGATTCTTGGATCGTTTGAATCCTAAGCTCAAAATCTTTAATATTTCATTGATGCTATTGAATCTTTTTTTCCAACTTGATGGATCTTCATTCCATATTGCTAGTAATATTGTAAAGAGTGAATCATAAGCACAGCTCCAATCTTGCGCATCCCATATAAACCCTTTTGGTTCATTTAATTCAATAGTACTTGTTTTTCGTCTTTTTTTCACAATGGAAGATGAACTTACAACTTGTTGTAATTTTCGTTTTTTATTTTGCAATACATTGGCTGTGGAATTTTTATGAGTGACAGTGATTGGAACAGTTCCTTTTGCAGGAACAAAGTTGAGGTTTCTGAAATCTGCCTTTTGATTTTTGTTCATAGGTTTAATTAATTGCCATGGAGAGGGCTGTGTTGTGTATTGATTTAGTTGCTCCGTGGCTTTCCATGCAATAGCATGATGAATGTTTTTTGGAATATATGACTTTCCTTTCCATTTTCTAAATTGATCAATGATAGAATTTCGCTGATCTCCCTTGACATGGTCTGGTAAGAGTCCTTGATATTTCAGTTTGGTAATCTCATCAAGCAGTTCTAATTCTCTGAATTCCTGCCTGAGATATCCAGAAGCACCCCCAGTAATTACTTTAGGATCAAAGCCTAGCATGATGATAGTTCCTGCTGCAGAAGCACTTCTTGATAAGCAAGTATAATAGGATTGGTGGTTTCTACAACTACTGAGGTCAACTACATTGTTAGGACAAGTATGTCCTTGACATGCATAATCAGTCATTGCAAAATTAGGTAGTACCAACACTTGTTCTCTTGACAAAGATATCACATCATCATTGGGTAATGAGCACATGGTGGAAGTGACATGTTTTGTAATCGGCACAACATTTTCAGGAAGTCCTTCTATGTTAATTTTTTTTGGAGGATTCAATAATCTGACAAATAAAGTGTCCAGTACAGTTTGTTGCTCAGGACCTATTGCACTCTGCCAACCCACAACTATGCCCTCTGCTCCTTTGGTAATGCAGCACTCTGTTGCATCATTGTTCCTCAGCATCACTGGCATGCCTACACATAAGTCCAATCTTCCTGGTATATGATCAGAGGATGATGCATGTGGTTGGCTCCAAAGTAGCTTTTGGAGTGAAGGTTCCAATATCTTTGTGTGTCGAATAGGATCCAAAATTGTTGACATGTGATGAGATTTTCTTTTGCTATTGGAACTAGTAGGATCATTCCATCTGTCTATGGAATAGAATGATGTTAATGGTCTCCTATTTTCAGCAGCAAAACGTTGAATACCAAGTTCATTGATTTTGTCTTTTTGTGCATTCAATGCAGTTATAACTGACACATTCCTGAATTTCTTTTGGGCTAATTTTGGATCATTTGGACCTTTTCCTGCAACACGAGTACGAAGAAATGCAATATCTTTGGGAGTACATGCTTTGTATCTCATGTTTTCCAAAGCAAGCCTCAGTTGGACATCTTCTTCTGACTGATTGGTTTGTCTCATATTTTCACGTAATATAACAACTGTTGTTATTTGATGCCAAAGAGCTTTGCCTATAGCCGCTTCCTGATTTGCTATAGTTTGACTGGAATTGATTTGGACACCAACGGTTCCAGAGTATAAAGGAGCACCACTCATAGCTGGTGGAAGTTGGCCAAAATCTCCTGCAAATATCATATTAATGCCACCAAAGGGTTCATCATAAACACCACATGCTTTTGCACACTGAGCACTGATTTTATACATATCTCTGCAAGATAACATTGACACCTCATCAATGAAAATGTAATCCACACCATCAAGATTGGCACGGACTTGTGCAAGGGAATGAGATGATCCTCCCTGATTAATTCCAAGAATGGAGTGATATGTGGATCCATTTACAAGGGCAGCAGCACCACCGGTTGGTGCAAGAACCACAAATCGATGATTTTCGTTGTGTTTACCAAAAAAACTAGTCAATGCTTTGATGACTTGTGATTTCCCTGTGCCTGCCATTCCACCAAGATACATGCGTAGCTTATCAGAACTATTAATCAACGTAGAGTGATTGGCAATGATATGAAATGCTCTCTTTTGGTCAGTGTTCAACTTGTAATCATTGATAGTTATATCAATAAGATGACGATCAGCTCTGTTTGCAGGAATAAACATATGGTTGATGTATGCTGCATCCACTATCTTGACATCATTATATTGAAAATTTGCGAATTTATCTATGGTTGCTGTGTTTGTTGGTAAATTTTTATTTCTGTCATCGATGATTTCTTTTTTCTTTGCAAGGACTGCAGCTCTCCAAAATTTTGCTGATTGTACTACAGGTGGTTCTATAGGTATCAAAGGTCCTATATCTGGGGTACCATCAATACAATCATCGAGCCATCCTGACCTTTTCAAAGTTCTTTCAGCTATTAGCATTTGATCTTTCCTCTTTTGTCCTTTTTGACCAAGTTTCAGGAGTATTTCTGTGTCATTATTGTCTTCATCAATGTTGTTGTTGAAGTCGTCGCCGTTAAATGCAAATTCAGCATTGTGCATGTCATCCAGTTCATCAAGACCGTTTGAGGTCGCCCATGAATACCTTATATCTGCAGTATTATTCTTCTGACGTTTAGCAGAGAAATCATCTCTTGCATCCAAACACTCATACCGCAGACCAAAGTATTTCATGATCTCGAGCTCTCTTTTAGAAAACTCATGGTCTACAAAAGCATTATCCCATGTTTGTAATTTACATTTGAGTTCTTTGCCACTTCTCCATGGCTTGAAAAACGTTAACATTGTACAACAATAATATTCTCGATCACCACGGTCAGCCCTTGGCAAAGTGTTTGGAATAAAATTAGGAACTATGAAGGGATCATTCCCTTTCATTTTGGCATGGTGGGTAAGATATTGTGGATGATTGGGATGTAAAGTATAATCATTTTCAAATTTTGTCAATTTATTAAGATCAACTTCATTTGTTTTATCAACTATTTCTGGGCCTGCATTTTTATTCAAACTATCAGGTTTTAGAATTTCATCTATCTCCATGACTATATCATTATCAACGACATCAGACAAGTTGTCATCACTGGAATAGTCAACATTAGTAGGTTCAGTGCAAGAGTCAGACAAATCATCACAGCCTAGATTGTCAAAAATTTGGTTTTGCACTGGTTCTCTTCTGGCCCTTTTGGTCTTTGTTTTGGTGCGTCTTTTCTTTGGTTCCATAGTGGCAAGACGTATCCAGTCATACAGTGATACATTATCATACAAGGCTGGTCTGAACATATAATTATTTACTTTGGAATTTCTTCATCAGACCATGCACTGATAACCTCTTTAACATAAGATCTCCAAAAGAATGGCACGAATTTATGACTGGTGTAGTGATCAGGATTTCCAAGGACATATAATGAAGCCATTGGAGCACCAATTTCCATTTTGGAGGTGAGTGAATTGACTATTTGTGTAAACAGTTTTCTGACTTTGTCTTTTCTTTTCAGGTCGCCACCAATCATTTCAGAATTCTTATCAAAAATACTTTTTATCACTTCAAAAATGCTATAGGTCTTCAAGGAGAATTTTGTAATATAATCTGTTATGTATGCAACTATGGCCTTTATAGCAGTACCTGATAATAAGCTGGTCACATCAGAATTGCATCGTAGCATATATGTAACTTCAGGTGTCACCGTGTTCATCCAAGGTTCACCATGCTTGAGGTTGAGAGCACCAGTGTTAGGTTCTACAAAGGTTTGTTGAAAGATATCATGGGGAAATCGTCGTTTACATTCACCTTTCGAATTAAGACAATATGGCTTTTTTTTGCCATCATGCCTGTTATGTACATTTAATCGCAATAAAAGATCATCTACAACATCTTGAAACCTTTGCCACCATGTTGATCTTTTGTTGTGATATTGACAATTCATGGAACAATTATATGATGGTGGATCTGGCATGACACATGTTGGTTGTTGATATTCAGGTTTCAACATTGTCTGTTCCATTTTCTGTGATACCTCATCTTTAGAACCTGTCATGAATTGTCCTACACACAAACTTTCCAAATATTCCACCAATCTTTTCTGAAAGTCAGAATTTTCACCCATAATTTTGTCACGTATTTCCTGAGGTATAAGGCATCCCTTTATCCACAACAGCATATGAAGATGCAAGGTAAGACGTCCTTGTTCCTCTACCATTGCATAATAACCTGATGTGTTTCCATACAGGCCAGGATGAGATTCATTTATTCCTAATATATGTTTGATGAACATTTCAGTAGTAAAGTGAAAGAAGCGGGCTCCAGCAACTGGATTGTTTGCAATTAGTTTGTAACAATCCTGGGGTAGACGTAGTTTAGGATAAAACTTTTCTTTGTTGTCAGCATAATATAAGCATAGTGGGTGATTGATGTCTGCAGGTGCAAAAGTGATAAACCAAGTCGGAGCACCAATATAGGATATCAGAGACCAAATCTCATTTCGCATGTATTTCTTGTTAGTAATTGAACCTTTGACCTGACCAGCTACGTGATCCAGATCAGAAATGAGTTTATAGCATGCTTTCTCTTCTGATGTATCTGGTTTGACTCTATCACCTCTAGACAATCTTTTAGAGAGGTCATCCAAAACAGCTGTATTGATATTCATCAGGCGATCTGCAATATCGTTGAAATTATGTTTGTTAGTCAACAAATATCCTCCGGTTGTACTGTCTTTGATTTGTTCTTGATTGAATGCAATCAATGGAAAATAGGGATCGGTTTGAAATCTTTTGTCATGGTACATCAGGAGATGTCTTTTGTGCATCATATCACTGATGCTTAAAACATCCTTGTCTATGCTGCTAATACCACCCAAGCCATATGGAAATAGGCAGGGGAACATCATAGGATATAATTGAGGATTATTAAAGAATGATTCTGGATTTCTAGCATGGCTTATGGCAAGAACACCACCATGGTCATCTATCAAGTGCTTGGTGGCTCTAGCTATTAATGCTTTTGGACTTGTAATATCTAGATCTTCGCCAGTTACACCACTAACAACAAAGGGACAAGGCCCATCTTCAACACCATCTTCCTCTTCATTGTCAAATGCACTAGTGGCTTCCAGTTTCTTATTTGTGTCTGCTGGTCGATATGCAACCACAACAGGAATTCCATGATCTGGATATTGTGCTAGATTTCATAGGAGATATCTAAATCATAGTAATCCATGTGATTCAATTTCAGCCATTCTAAAGCTGCTGAAACTTGCCTTCGGCGAACCAATAAAGGTGTTCGCTCCATGTCTTCTGGAGTTGGTCTGGCAGGACCAGTGAAAATAAAGGCTAGCACTTCATCAAGTTCTTTAATTGTTGGAGGCAACCGTTGATATATCTTTGGTGTTGGGTTTTGAAACATGATGGCATTTGCTTTCATTTTATGCATCCCAGAGGAGACACGAACAATACATTTGTTGTGACGAACACGGGCAATCAAAAGTTGTTCAGCAAATGTTAGATTTTGAAGTTGTGCAGGAATTCTTCCCATCCAAAGTCCATTTGCCAAAGCATATTTGGGAGTTTGGCCTTTATTCAGACTGAGCACACATGGTTTGCATATCCATTTACATGTGTCATCTAGCACTGGACCTTTGATATCCTCTATTGGATCAGAACAATGATATCGTTCACATCTTGTGATTCCCATATTGTTTCTAGTTAAGATTTTCAGATTAATCTTTGGAGGTTCGTTATTTTGAGGACGATGAAAGATAACGGCTCATTAAATATTGTCCGTAGATTGGTATTATCCCGGACAATGAAACCAAGCTGATGACCCCCTGATGGAACGTGCGCCATGGACCCGAAGACTCAATCGCCGACCCCCTCACGGTCCAGAGATCCATTGCCGCAACCGCCACCACTTTTACCACCTGCCACCCCTCATCGATTCCATCGAGAATGGCTTCAAGTTCGTCGTTGGGCTCGAGCTCAGGAGCAGTACGCTGTAAGCGGCAATGAGCTGTGATTTGGATACGGATAGAATATTTGTGGAGCGGAAGTGGAAGGGGATTGAGATGGGATAACTCGTTGTACTCCTCTGGATCGTGCGAACAATTCTGCAGCGTGGTAGAGCCGTGATAGCCCAAATATGTTGCGTACCGTCCTGAACACTTGGCACAGTCGAGGCGAGTGGTATTGGAATGGCGGCGTCCAGAAATCTCAGTCTAGCTTTAATGGTCAGAGATCGTGACTTTGAGCCCGCTGCCGTTTGAGATACCAAATGGAGCGAGATCAACAATATTCTAGCCAGTGGCGAGGATGAAGAATGGTTGGATGAGGATGCCGGATGGAAGCGTACACCTGTGACCATTCCGTATCAGCTTCGCCGTGGCGTCTCCCCAGATCCCGACGCCGGTGCTTGAAGCTACATGATTGACGACTTCTATCACGGCAGTCTGGTGTCGGTCATTCGTAAACGCTTTCAGATTCGACAGGAAATCATCGGTATCTTCATTATGAGCCATTCGAACTAAATTGGCAGCCGGGTGAAGTTCCTCGCCCTATGCGTATTCAGAGGGTTGGTTATAAACAGGCTAAGCATAATATTATTATGACAACAAATGTCCTGATCTAGAATACCGTTTCTTGTAGATTGGGACGCTTCGGCTTCGTATCTCTGGAATCGGTTTTATTCGGGCGTTGGCACGACATACCCTTTCTCACGGTAAACTCAAACATATCCAACAGGCCGTTCAAGTTCTCGCTTTCTCCCGCACCATGTCAGACCTTCATGCAACGTTTAGGATGCTCACCACCCTCCTCGGGCATCTCCAACAACGATCCTCCGCTGCTACGTCTTCAACCGCCGCTGCTACGTCTTCAACCGCCGCTGCTACGTCTTCAACCGCCGCTGCTACATATTCATCGTCAAAGTACCAACTCAAGCCAATCGTTCAGGTGACCGAGTAGTGTTGCCGAAGTTCAGTTCGGTCCGGTTCCGAGCCTTTTTGGCGGAACCGCGAACTGAACTTCGGGTTTGAACCGTCTCTTCGCGTTCGGTCTGGGGTTCAGACGCGGTCTGAACCCCAGACCGAGGTTGGCTCACCCCTGAGCTCCGTTCTCCTCGCGAATGGCAGGCACGTATCAATTGATACGGCGCTACGCTTCGCGAGGAAGTTGGGCTACGGGGGAGCCGTCTGGTGCTGTTGCTGCTGCTGCTGCTGCTGCCACTGCTGGTGCTGCTGGTGCTGCTGCCGTCGCCATCGCTGCTGCGCTCCTGCTGCTGCTGTTGCCGTTGCCGCTGCCGCTGTTGCTGCTGCTGCCGGCATTGCTGCTGCTGCTGCTGCTGCTGGCCGTCGTGGTGGTGGTTGCCGTTGTTGTTGCCGCCGCTGATGGTGAGGTTGGGGCTTGATGCACCAGCAGCAGCTGCTGCTGCTGCCGGTGTTGCTGCTGCCAGCGTTGCTGCTGCTGCTGCTGCCGGCGTTGCTGCTGCTGCTGCTGCTGTTGCCGCCGTTGCTGCTGCCGCCGTTGCTGCTGTTGCTCCTGCGCTCCTGCTGCTGCTGCTGCTGCTGCTGCCGCTGCCGGCGCTGCTGCTGCTGTCGTGGCCGTTGCTGCTGCTGCTGCTGCTGCTGCTGTTGCCGTTGCCGTTGCCGTTGCCGTTGCTGCTGTTGCTGCTGCGCTCCTGCTGCTGCTGCTGTTGCCGTTGCCGCTGCCGCTGTTGCTGCTGCTGCCGACATTGCTGCTGCTGCTGCTGGGCGTCGTGGTTGTCGTTGCCGTGGTTGTCGATTTGCCTGTCGCAAATAACATTAGTAAAGTTAAGAAACAAAGGAAACTTACCTTGAGGAACACAACACAAATTGTGTTGTGTTCAATCCGCGTTGATGTTGCTGTGTCGCGTGAAAGCTACTACGGCCGGTCACATGATACCGTTTAACACGAAATGGTAAGTAAAGAAATATGAAAAACAAATGAAATAAATTCCTTAAAAATATCCGCGTTCGCGGTTTGGACGCGGTTTGGAGCCGTTCAGGAAATCCGGCCAGCCTCGAAACCCTGAACCGAACCCGCGGTCCGGTTCAGCATTTGGCTGAACTTAGACTGAACCCCGGGTTCGGTTCGGGGTTTGAACCGGGTTCGGCTAGGTTCGGAACCGAACTACGGCAACACTATGACCGAGAGCCGCCAGCAACTTCAAGATGGAGAACGGGAACAACTACGATGCGGAATCGCACTAGCAACACTGCTAGTCCGAATGAATGAAGTTGTCGCCATAGCTTCAACCGCCAACCTTTCTGTTCGCGAGCCTGAGGGTAGGACTTTTACCACCACTACCCCAACATTCTTCGCAACGGTGAACCCCAGGGTGGTGAAGTTAAGGTCAGATCCAACCGATGCCCAGACATTCAAAGGGACAAGTCCCTGTTTTATTCATCCAGAGCCAACTGGCATCGACCCGCGCGACCCTCTGCCCTACGTGAGAGAGACTTGGTAAGTAGCAGTGTCTCGATATCTCAATTTCTCATGATTTGTATTAGGACATCGCAAACATTTCAATCCCACGCAGCCTCCGTGATCGACCTTCTAAATGGAGTGGATCAGAATAACGCAGACACCCTTGGTATCTTCACGTATGTCGCTGCGAAGTCCTATGAAAAGATGCTCTCGAGGTGGGAGAACCCAGAATATTCCGGCCCATTCTTCAAATGCCTTCTTGATATCTCACCATCCCGGGCCAGAGCCGAGGGTGCCGGTGGTCGTCTTTTTCCAGATCCACAGTCGATAAATACCTCTTCGGGGAAGCGCGACGCAGACTTCCTCAAATCGCTTTCGCAGCCTCTCAATGAACACTTCCTGAAACTTTCTAAACTCGGGATCCCGAACCTGATGAAGTTGGCGGTCGAATACACGACCGATTCAGACCTTCCCCCCATTTACACTATGAACACATGCGAAGAAGTCCACCGATTACTATGCCATCTCCTCTGGTGCTATGATCGATCTCTTGCAGCACTTCACAAGTTCACAAATAAACCTTTGTCGGATAAGGAGGTAGATGATTTCGCAGCTGCCGTCCATTGTTTCACCACGTGTGCCCTTATGCTCCGGGACTTCGTTTATTCCTCTTTTCTCGAGGAACACATTTCTAGAATCCAGCCTACGGACCCTCGCACTGTGAATTGTCAAGTGGCGGATGGACATGTGGGAACGGGTGCCGGTGCAGGTGTGGGTACGGGGGTGGGTGCAAGTGCAGGTGTGGGTCCAAATGCGCATCGTGACGTCGATGGCGGTGGCAACGAGGATGAGGGTCGAGATGGGGATGAGGAGTTGGATCCGGACCTTCGGGATGTTCAACCTGGTACCATTCTTCCCAACAAGGAGCCGCTTTCCGTGTGCGGCTCGTATGTGGAATGGTTGCGGCTTCAAGTGATCTACTTCGAGGCTCTCACCATCCTCATCGGTGTATTACACCCAATGGACCAACCCCTCTCAATTGTGATCATCGCCGCCGCACGTCCACTGAAGGCCTTACTTCCCTGGCAAGACATCGTCACAGAAGTCATGCTTAAAGCCAAATACTCGGAAATGGCCATCTCCGAAGCGTGCGCCCGACTAGGCCAGTTGATTCGACACAAACTAAAATTTACAGGGACACTGCATTGCGAGGCCATACTACTTAGCCTCATTCTAGCACAACGTTCCGGTGCCGAGAGCTTTGACATTGGGCTCCAGGTAAGTGATATTGTTATTTACTGCACATCTAACTAATTGATCCTTATTAGGACGTTCATAATACCATCAGCGTATCGAAAACATTATGCCCCATGTGCGCGGCTCTTTTTTCATTAATCGAGCCCCATTTCAACATCCTCGGCTCACATCAATTTCTTTTTGGTTGCGCCTTGCCTGAAATGCTGGACGACGCCGTGGTCAAGCGTATGGTTGAATTCTGCAAGACCCAGTTGCTTCGGTTCATTTCTGATCTTCTGGCACCTGGGTCACAGTCCCGTGTCCGTAGTTTATCAAATATGTCCCAGGCCATATCTGTATCTTCGAACAAGGCACGTAAGTCCCTTTTCGCCTTCAAACTGGAACTTTATTCTAGAATCACGACGAAAATGACATCCCAAACACCGTCTTCAATCACATGGTTTAAAGAGCTGTTGGACTCATTCAAGAATTTGTGAGGCCTGGCAGGATCATAGTCAGGTATGTCTGATCTTTTCCTTGTATCCCACCTCCTGCCAATTCAATAAATGGGGTCAACCGCTTAGCAGTTCTAGCACTTGGAGCCATCCACTGTCCCCGTTTCGTGCAGCATTCGCATGTCGTTCGCACCACATCCTGTCATCCACCTCCCAGTACTTTTCCAGTTGCTCGCGACACTTGGGGTTTCCGGGATGCTCGCACTAGAGATGGTCAGAATGGTAACGGTCACCTGTATGGGATACCGCGCATGGTCCCTTAATCGGTTGAATGCATGTGCCCGCTGCGCAGAGTGAGTCGTTCGCTTCATAATAGTGGTGCACGCAGAGCGACCTGCCGTCAAAAACGTAAAATGTCTGGTTCGGGAAAGGTTTCTGTAGAAGTATAAGATGAAAGAACGCTACAAGGACATACATGACATTGATGGCAATTAAAGCATTCATGGGACGATTCTTGATCCTAAACCGCGTGGTACCCCTACTGGGACCCAAAAAAGGAGCTCTTCGTTTACGGGGCTATAGGCCTGCTAGCTTCATTTCTCTACTATCAATCCCCTCTAAGCTCATCCTCAAGCCTACCCCTAACATATACACAGAGATGAGCCTCCGAAGTTGGGCTACTCCCATTGACGGTACCTCGAAAAATAAAAAAGGCAAACAACCACAAGCCAACACGCCAGCATCCCAATCCTCCAGAACGACCAGATCCTCGTCCAATCAGGAAAACAGCGTCCCTGATACCACACCGGAGCTTGCGGAACCAGATACCCTACAACAAGCAGTCGACTTCCTCCTCGCTAAGTCCCTTCTCCCCCTGATCATGACTACAGTATATCCACCCTCACCGGAATACTCTGACAAATAGCCGCCTCGGACAGTGTCGTCGCCATCCCTCCTCAATGATCCCAGAGGCATCCAAGAGCTTATCAAATTCGTACGAAGCACAGGGAGACTAAAAGACTCATTTGGTGATCTCTCCTCTCCCACACTCACATAACTAACCTACTCCAACGCAGTATGCCTCCTCCCTTCACCCGCGAGCCTGAGGGTAGTACTTTTACCGCCACTACTCCAACATTCTTCGCAACGGTGAACCCCAGGATCGTGAAGTTAAGGCCAGACACATCCGATGCCCAGACATTCAAAGGGAAAAGTCCCTGTTTTATTCATCCAGAGCCAACTGGCATCGACCCGCGCGACCCTTTGCCCTACGTGAGAGAGACTTGGTAAGTAGCAGTGTCTCGATATCTCAATTTCTCATGATTTGTATTAGGACATCGCAAACATTTCAATCCCACGCAGCCTCCGTGATCGACCTTCTAAATGGAGTGGATCAGAATAACGCAGACACCCTTGGTATCTTCACGTATGTCGCTGCGAAGTCCTATGAAAAGATGCTCTCGAGGTGGGAGAACCCAGAATATTCCGGCCCATTCTTCAAATGCCTTCTTGATATCTCACCATCCCAGGCCAGAGCCGAGGGTGCCGGTGGTCGTCTTTTTCCAGATCCACAGTCGATAAATACCTCTTCGGGGAAGCGCGACGCAGACTTCCTCAAATCGCTTTCGCAGCCTCTCAATGAACACTTCCTGAAACTTTCTAAACTCGGGATCCCGAACCTGATGAAGTTGGCGGTCGAATATACGACCGATTCAGACCTTCCCCCCATTTACACTATGAACATTCGTACGAAGCACAGGGAGACTAAAAGACTCATTCGGTGATCTCTCCTCTCCCACACTCACATAGCTAACCTACTCCAACGCAGTACGCCTCCTCCCTTCACCCTCCGATCACCCACGCTGGGACACCTCCCCGCCACACCTACGCATGAGCAATCTCGACCCCCTCAACTTAGTCTCACACCCGGCAATCGACCCTCAACCCACACAACTTCTCACCCTCAAGTTCTCATTCGGATCCCCCTCTTCCGCTTCTCCTCCCTGTGACAGCCCCCCTCCGTGCATGTCCGCTCAGGCAGCCAGGCACTTAGCTGGTCTAGACCACCCGTTTATCCACCACACCAGTCTCAGACAATGGGCCCCCTCGTACGTCAGGTCAGGCGATTAAAACAGCATGGATATGCTGGAGCCACGGGGGACTTACTCCGTCGTGGTTGCACTCGCAAACCAGAGGCACAGGTTCCGGGAAGGTTCCCGTTTCGTATATACTTCGCCCTTGTATGTAAGAGGGACAATAATATGACTCAAAAAAAAAGCATTCATGATGATATTGACCTTAACGAATCCACGCACACTATTTGTCCAACAGTTATCATGGATGATTAAGTCAGAAATCAAATCAATTTTCAACATTTCCCGCCAGTTAAAGTAAGTATGTTAAATATGCTTCACATCATACCGTGAAACATCAACGACAATTTCACCAAGATTGCGCTTCTGCAGGCAATCATTTTTTTGTCGCTGGTGAAGAAATAGAGAGTACGTCGAATTCATTTTTTCTTATGAGCGACTTGTGAATGACAGCGGTAATCCCTCCCCGCCGCCTCGACTTTCGGGCAAGGACGCCCTCACGAGTCGGATATCACCCATCGATTCCTCCCTCCCAACCCCGCTCTCATCTATAAGAAGCCACTACCGAGTATGTCATCAGCATTCCGTTCTAAAACCCAGCCACTCGGCGATGAGTGATGCATGAGCGCAAGTCCCGAAACAAGTAGCCATGTGGTCAGGACCACCAAGGAGGATTTCGATAGCAAGGGCATGGGTGTAGGAGGACGTATCTTGGGCGATGGAGGGAAGAAGTGCTTGAGGGAAAGTGCGTGTGAAGTGCGAGGTGGGGATCGAGAGAGGGAGGGAACCGGAGATGACTTCCACCAGCCCCAGGCGTGCTGGTTGAAAGTGAAGGTGAAAATTGGAGATTAAATGGTTATTGGACGACTTACCTGAGCTGCCCCGCTGATAGATTTTATTCTGGTTAGGTCTGTTTCCTCATCTCAGCATAGCTGTCTCGGTGATCCTTTCCCAAAAGACCCTTAGTGATGGACTCCAGTCGGCTCATATCTCATCGGCACCAAGCGACTGTTTCCAAGCACAAATGACGTGCAGAGTGTACAAGTTGGTGTGAACGATGCAACTTTTTTGGTACTGTGTTTTGTACGCAGGCACAAACGATGCACAGGTATATTCAACCAAGTCAACACTGACCACACTTGACCCTCAACCGTCACATCCCACCGCTCGCTCACCACCAACACCTTCCCTCGCTCAGTTTTTACAACTGTGAACTCGTTACCATCGCTCTGGCGCCGACGACAACTGTTGCCAACCTTCGATGCAGTAAGACCATTGCTCACGGTCCTCGGCCCAGATAAAAGCGGCTGAAGTAAAAAATCTTTGTTACGTGTAAGCGATCATTTCCTGAATCCATCCGCGGACTTACAGCAGTTTTCAGGGAGGGATATCATCGCGGCCACCGACACCACACGATCCGTGGCTACTCGTTCCTGGACTGGATGAGTTTGACGGTCCATTTAGCGGACCAGAAGGGTTTTAGTAACCCAGCCGACGAAATATTTATCTATGGGGCGAGGGAAGTCGAGAAGTGGAGTGAGCTAAAAAAACCTGGCCTACGACATCGATTCCGGGAGGAATGTTTTGCGAAGGTCAGTCTCTCATGTTTCAATTATCATCATGCTAAACTTCGTTGTAGGTCAACCGCTAATTTTTTTCTTTACTGGCATTCATGTACACTGTAGATATTCCGGAACTCAAGCACTGGACGCGATAACGAATGGCAATTGATATTCCCACTCAGAGATAAAATCATTGGGTCTCCGTTCAAGACAAGTTCGTAACGGCGCAAAGCGCTCGCATCTCAGTACGAGCAATCAAGAAAGTAAACTATCTGGTAAGGAAATATAAGACACTCTGCAGAGCGAGTAAAATGACAGCGACAAAGGAGTTGCCAGACATTGTGGAAATTGTCACTGACGACGGCGAATATGTTCTCTTCTGGTCAAACCACCTTGGCGTACCACCTGCTCTATCGTGGTGCTCTCTCTCTCCCAGACTCCAATCTCCTCCTGGACGGTCTCACCTTTTCAGCCCCAAGCGCTGGCCTCAATCTCCTCCAGAACCCACTCGCCCTCGCCCTTGAGAGTATGCGCGGCCGACCTTGTCTGTCTTTTGTACGCGTCGAGAAGATGCAGGATCTCTGGATGGATTTCAGTGGGGACGTTCGCATGTAAGCCCGCCCTCGTTGTCTTCTTCCCCGTCATCTTCAAGTTGTGTGTTCTTCATCTTTGTAGTCCGAGTCGTCGTTGTGGTCGAAGTTACTTATTACAACTTGAAGTACTTTATTTAGCTTTGGCCACGGACTGACGCTGTCTTCAATTTAGGTCAGGAACTTCAAGCCAGGACAGCGACACTTGCGGTTGTGCGGTGCAACCACGACCTTACCGCACAGCTAACAGAGCGGAAAGAACGGCTCAGCTAGTTGATCCAATTTATCAACGATAATGCTGTGTTAACCAAGGTTCCGATTATTTTGTTCGAATTCATTATGCTCTGCTGATCGTTTGGGCCGTAGATCTCACCAAGGAGTAGGCAACCGACGCAGATGCAATGGGTCCCATGAGGCCCGTCACAGATCCAAGCGGCTTTAGCGTTCTGAGGCCTGAAGCTTGCTGACCGCAACTCCATTATTTTTGAGTGGGTCATGTCGAAAAGTATCGGATTCTATTTAATTATAGCCGTTAGTCTTTGCTTTCAAATAGTTGGGACTGGGTTTTTCTTCGCTTGCTAATAGAACGTAGGCCATGAAATATTTTCATCGGTGAAAGAGGGACTTGTTGGCGTTTCTGACTCATTTCTTTTTTGCGGGCGATTGGATTGGGCAGACCGAGTGCGGGGGCTTGTAGCACACAACGCCATGTCAAATATAATCAATGAAAGGTACTTTTACAAACAATAAATCCATTCAACGTCGCGCCACATCATACCGCGAAAAATCGACGGTGATTTCACCAAGAGTATCCACACGAATGCGAACGCGGTGGTTGCCCTTGCAGCAGAATGAGCATCGGAATTGGCTATCATACAAAAAACTCACCCGATTCACGGCCTGGACGTAAGTCCCCGTTTGCCATGCAGCTCCGTAGTGGACTTGGACGGACTGTCCTCGCTGTCACGGTCGACGTCAGCACACGCGTATCAGAAGGCCTCGATCACATACCAGGAAACGATTGTCGGCCACAGAACGTCGAGCGGCGGCCGCAAGTCGAGCCGACCTTGTGGGCTAGGAGGCCGCTATTGAATAAATATATGAATATAACAAAAAGACTCACTTTAGAATTCGATTTTGCCATTTGGTGGCGATGGAGGGCAGGTCTCGTGTTATGAGGTGGAAGTAGAGGATGAGGAGGGTGAACCAGCGGCAGCAGGCCTGGTGCACAGTGACAAAGGCGACGCAGGTGACGCAGGGAATGTGGAGGGTCGTCCATGGCGATGCCATCGTCTCCGTCGTCATCGAAATACCGCTGCCCCAACCGTCAGCACCATCACATATGTCCCCCTGCTTTTTATTTCCTTATTTCACTTTTCTCTCTGCGTATATTACACTATGTACAGTATCTAGAAGAATAACTAGTTGATATATATAACACTTTAGAAGGCGGCGGGATAGTGAGAAAAGTCGAGCTGGAGGCGTTCCTGACAACAGGCAGCTGTCGGGACAGCGGCAGAAAGATTCGAAACAATGCCGCTATATATAATCATATATAATTATATATAATTCGGAAAGGAGGTTTTTCTTGATCGTATATTGTATGGTCAAGGTTCTACAAGACTGATAAAAAATGGTATTTCACAGGAATAATTAAATATTTATCAGAATGACTTATATTGTGTGGCTAAGCTTCTACAAGACTGTAAAAAATGGTATTTAACAGGAATAATTAAATGTTCATCAGAATGGCTTATATTGTATGGCCAAGCTTCTATAAGACCGTGAAAAAATGGTATTTCACAGGAATAATTAAATGCCCATCACAATGGCTTATATTATATGGCCGAGCCTCTATAAGACTTTGAAAAAATGGTATTTAACAGGAATAATTAAATGCTCATCAGAATGGCTTATATTGCATGGCCAAGCTTCTATAAGACTGTGAAAAAATGGGATTGCAGCGGAATAATTACGTGTATATTGTAGCCCCTTATATACAGCAATCAATTTCCACAAATCTGAGTGCAAGTGATCAACCATCGCAATAATTATATTGTACTTGAATGCATTTATTTGCCTAGATAAGACATTGCAAACGGCTGCAAGTCTGCTTATCAATTCTCAACTCCGCCTGGATATACCGGCGCCTCCCCGATTTCCCGATGTGTGTGCACTGCATGACAGAAATTTGCTTGACAACGATGACCGTCAACGCCAGGCGGGTAGTCACGGCGCCCCGTCGCCACTCATTACTACTTTTCTTCCCTGTTCGTCTCACATCCAAGGCATACAAAGCAAATCTTTCCACCAGGGTGCATATATCGTGCATAACGATTGTTCTAGAGTCTAGACACACCGTGACACAACCAACTATCAGCCTGACTCAGAGACTGCTCAAATTGTCTCGCATTCAAGCCCCGTGTATCAGCATCCTTTCTGCCAGTGCATCATAGGACCCGCAGTGCCTTATCTTCGGGTTTTTGCCGCCGCCCCACAATCCGCAAGAGATCTTTAAAAAAAAAAATGCTGATACCACGTACATTCGTCAGCTTACCGAAGGCCCCCCCAACAGGTCGCTCTATCTCCCAGGACCAGACCACCGGATCTTGTGGTGGACGGCGCTCAGTCGGATCATAGCCATAAGGGTAGTTGCGCACCAATGATAGATAATAGTTCAAGTAATCACCAGTTCCATTTCCCCTCGGCTACCAATCTAATGGAGACCGTGTCAAAAAATGTGTTACATTGAATGTGGATTGGTTGCGTGTTAGAAAACAAGTACAACGTAATGAACGATGCTCTAATAATGCCAAGTTGAAGAAACGTCCCAAGTCACGTAAATAGACGAACAACAACTGCTTGCATCTTTCCATCGCGGATAGCCTACAAGGCAAGAATAATGGTTTCTCGATTCACAAAAAGGGTGTTACGTTTACGTACCTCGTGTATGAGCGAGATGTTCTGTCCAACCGTAACGTCATCCACCCCCAATCCGCTCGCAAACCTAGAATAGTTCTCCGAACCGTGCATCCGAATCCCGAGCGAGACTCGCACGAATTCATATATAGGCTTGGTCTTGTTCAGACAAACGCTCGCAGGTGCCGCGCCCCTCGATCCGGACAAGTACTGCCGGCGCAGCGTATCCAGCAGCACAGTGGCTCGTGACGCTACTCTCGCGCGAAAATCAGGGATGGCTGGAAGGGCAGCAAGCGCGGGACCCGCAGACATGGATACCGGTCCTGTGAAGAAGTCGACGAGGGTGGTCGTGCTCGATGCCGCGACTTTTTCCATGCGATCGGCAGCATCCATCGTGCTTGTTGACTCGAACGAGTCTTGCATGACCTTGGTGACCCTCTCTGCGAGGCGGTTGAGCTCAAGCTTAGAGAGGGTCGAACCAAAAGTGTGGTCGAGTTCTTGGTAGGCAATGTCTTTCAGACCTGCGATAAATTCCCCTTGAAGGGCTCGTAAATCCAACGCTGGGATTCACGATTGAATGAGAAATGATTCAGATGTCATGGACACGAGGAGTACCTTGACAGAGAACGTAGAGATACGAAGCCGTCAACATTGACAGAACGTCGGTGGCGTTAATCGTTGCACGAGCAGAGATCAAGGCCAGGGAGCTACCGTCATCATTTCAGCAGATACAATACACCACGACCCCCCAACGTACTTTATAGCTTGGTTATGCATTTCAGCGGATTGAATATGGGTCGAGACGGGATTTGCGAGGTAACCAAGTTCCCCTACATACGCAGCAGTGGCAATGTCAATTCCTTTAGCATGATAGTTTAGCGACGGATCGGTTGCTGCAAGTGAGGGAGGCAAGCCACGGTTCATGGAGGTGTTCACCAGCTCTGTAGACTGTGCGAAAAGGAGTTTGCCGATATGATGCAGCGCGAGGCGCGTCTTCTCCATCGCATTGGTGACAGCCATAGCTTGGAAGTTTCCGCCGTGATGAATCACACCAGCCTCGCCGTCAATGAGTGGATTATCAGTTGCTGTGGTATGGTACAGATATCATTAAACTAGTAATCAGGACAAACAAGTTACGTACTTGAGTTGCATTCTTGAGTGATTGTGGTAAATGCCGAAAGAATGTCTTCGATCTGGGGACCCAGGAACTGTGGAGCCGTGCGCAACGGATAACGGTCTTGTCGAAGGCTTCCTTGATCGTCTTCAATGCTGACTTCTTCCTCGTGCGTCTTGGCGAATTTGCTGCCTTCAAGGAGGTCCCAGATGTTGCGAGCCGCCTCAATCTATCGACAGTGATGAAAGGAAAACAGTTTAAAAAACAAGTTATTCACGGTCAGTTCGAAGCTAATCTTACTTGACCGGGGTGTGGACGTGCGACTGCATGGATGAATTTATCATACGAACCACGAGTTCCAAGCAGCGCTTCTGTTCCCATCGCCGTGCAAACATGAGCGAGAAGAGCGAGGTGAACAGCGTCGTTCAGCACAAGGGCGGCCACAGACGCAGAAAAAGCAGTCCCATTGAGAATGCCAAGATGTTCCTTGGACTGTAGTGGAAGGGGTTCAATTCCGCGCGCAAGGAGCGCCTCGCGTGAGGAGAATATCTGGCGTGAGCCAAAAGCAGCGGGCCCGGCGAACACTTGAATTGATGGATTACCTATCAATGTGCCAGCGATATACGAGAGTGGAGATAGGTCTGTGGGAACCAAGACAGCGTATTGAAGAAAGCATAGCACTCAAAATAAACGAAACAAACCTCCAGAAGCGGATATGCTACCACGGAGAGGAACGACGGGGGTGACATTTGCGCGTAAAAGTTCCGACATTTTCTCTATGAGCCGTAACCTAACACCAGAGTGTCCACGGATGAGGGAGTTCATACGAATCAGGATAGCGCCTCGGACCCAAGACTCTGGCATGCTTGTCGAACTAAGCGGATCGAGTAACGGCAAGACCTTTGGAGCCTCTGTTGAAGTCGGTAATATACCAATGTGCTGATGCTGGAGGAGAGCAGATCCAAGTGCGAGGGTGTCGTCCGTCCGGGTGTCGGCTTGGTAGTACGGACGATGTTAGTTGTCGGCATCAACGGTTGCATCAGAGGCCGACTTGCCGCTTCCACCAAAGCCAGTGCTGAGACCGTAGACACTGGTCCCGGCGACGACTTTGTCCACTATCACCTTGCGGCTCTTTGAGACACGCTCTGCGATTGCAGGAGACGTGTCTAATTCGACGGAAGCGTTGTAGCGTGCAACCGCAGTGACTGCAGCGATGGAAAGGGAATGTCCGTCGACCTTGACACATTTCCCAGTCCTTGGATGAGGGTGAGCGTTGAAACAGCCCCTAAATATTTCAGGATGCGTACCTGTAACTTTCGAGCTCATTATATGCGTCTATAAACTGGGCCAGCATTGTTGAAGGATAGGTCGTCGTCGCGGCTGGTTTCTCGGTCGGGCCCACAGGGCCGTGTCTGGGGTTGACGAGTCTGCCCGACGAAGACCGTTTCAGAGAGCCGTTGGGATAATCACCGAGAATATGCATGGTAGATGTTAGAGGGAGTTGGGGCGTAGAGGCCCAAGACGGGGAATGTCGCCAGTTATATACGCCAGTAATTGGAGATCCGTGACCGCCAACGATAAAATGGGTCTACTCAATTCTTAGTTCGAGTGTCGGTTGGTTATATCGTCGATCCGCCGAGTAAGATCAGGCACAGCTGCCATTAAAAGACGTGTTTGCTGGTCTTGCGTCTAAGTAACGCTACTGAACGAAACGCTGAGCGCTGAGCGCTGAGCAGCCATAGCAGCCGTAGGCCAAGACAAGACAAGGACAAGACGGCTGTAAGACAAAGATATGCAAACAACGGAAGTGGTCCCGCAGAAGATCCGTCCGATGGCTTGGAATAGAGCTCGAGGTCAGCGATGGTGGGCATGGTCACGAACGCTGACAACTGACAAGATTACGTAGCAAGGCGGCACCAATCTATTGTCACAAGGCGTTGTTGCATCAGAATTTCTCGGCTGAGTGCAAGTAGTGCGCAGTTAGGTCGCGTCCAGATAACCGGATCTCGATGACCCAGATTACATACGTAGGTAAAACAGTCCTTGTTTGGCAGCAGCCTCTGAACTTAACAACACCATGTGGCCTTCCGTTCCACCTCTGTGACTGCTCAAGCCATGGATCACACTCGCTCGCCGAGTCACGAACGAATCCACAGACATGACGATAGGCAACACTCCAGTGTGAACAGATCAAGGGACGACGAGAGAAAACCTAGGACTACAGCTCTACACGACTCACGACGTAGGCGTTCGTCTCGCTCTCGCTCCCCGCCGCGGACGTCATCAGGACTCCCAAATCCCCCTCGCCGACGCTCAACATCGCGTTCTCGAAGTCCAAGGAGGCACAGATCCGCCTCCAGATCCCGCTCACGGGACAGGGAAAGCCACAGGGAACGTCACAAAGACAGACGAAAACGAGGGCGTTCTCGCTCACGTTCTCGCTCTAGTGATTCGTCAATCTCTTCAGACCACAAGAGTCGCAAGCACAAAAAAGACAAACACCGCAAGCGTAGTAGTAGGAGTCGTGAGCGCCGGGAGAAGAAGAAGGAAAGGAAGGAAAAGAAGGTGAGGGTTAGCGCCTCATGTGCTTGGTCTCCTACCTCCCTGCATCTAGAAAAAGCATGGCCCTTCACACACTTTGCAATGGGGCAAATACGGACTCATCTCCGAAATCGAGTGAGCTCATTCGTCTCCTGAACAAATGCACTTTATATTGACATAACTTGCTAGCATGTTCACCAAAGGGCCAGAGTTCCATACCTGGCTGGTCGAAGAAAGAAAAATAAACCCTGAGACGATGTCCAAAGACATGAACAAGAAAGAGTTTGCGCGGTTCATGGAGGACTACAACACAGGTTAGTTTCGGATTCGCCTCCCAATCACAATACCCTCGATTTCACACCATCAGCTACCCTCCCGCATGAAAAATACTACAATATGGAATCCTACCAAAGGCGCATGTCCGCTCTGCGCTCAGGGGAATTCGTGCCCCCTCCTGAAGACTCGTACGACCCTGCAGCCGATATCCTTGCCCACCAGAGCAAGCACAAGAAGCAGGCCGTCGAAACCGAAAGTTATTTGAATAAAGAGCAGTTGCTCGAGTTGAGGAGGGTTCAGCACGAGAGAATCGAGGTGAGTTTCAACCCTTCTTTGGCCTGTGTGCACCCTCCTGACCTTCTCTTCTCCTCAGGTGGCCAAAATGAAACTCCTGGGAATGGACGTTAAGCTAAATATGGGTGTGCGGATGGATGGCACGATGTTCGACGGATGATGAATCCTTGTCATGTCTGCTGTATGGTTTGGCTTATAATCCTGCCTTCCTTGGTGACGGCCACATCTTTATCTACAAATGCATGAGTACCCGATCTCGCGACTAGTTTCAAACAGCCAAAATCTTGTTAGGTTCACAGGAAGCTACAACAAATGGTGGACAGAAAACAACTACACCTAAAAGAAACAAAGGAATACAGCCAGGCACTTTAGTCGTGCTCGAAAATAATCTACTGCAAGATGAAAATTTGGGTCCTAGGCTTAGAAGCTCTGCTACACTGAGCAATGATCCGCTAAGACTACTGTGCGTCGACCGGTATACTCTATAGGCACTTCAAATCAGCTACAGAAATCATGGGGGCCCAGGAGGGGTACTATGACAAACTGTGATAGAGAGACCCGCAAATCACAAATATCAAGTGAATATCCCAGAATTCATTTCCTACACACAGCACCATCCTATCAGCGATAAAACCATAATCCCTTCAAATATCCCACAAATAGCAATAGCCCACTGTGTCCTGCGTGAAAATATAGAAATACACCAGCATGAATAGATAAAGAAGCAAGACCTACGTCGATGAAGATAGAGCAGAGGTGCGAGAAGGCGATGTCACGGTAGCCGTAGCAGAGGATGCTGTGGTGGCTGTCGCAGAGGACGATGTAGCCATAGCAGCAATCGATTCGTTGACGACCGCATAGTCAAAGATGAAATCGCTGAAGGAGCCGTTGTAGTTGAGCAACACAATTTCCAGGAAGTGGTTATCGTATGACAAGGATTGGACGTTGAACGTCGAAACATTGTAGCAAAAGTTGTTAGGATAGCATGAGTTGAGAAAGTTGTCGTGGAGAGACGATCCGAACGATCCTCCATCAACGGAGACGCTTGCGTTGACTGGTAAAACCATCACGTTATAGACAGTTATACCAGATCCTAGCGCAATACTGCTCAAATCGTCTGACGAATCTGAGATTGCGATGCTGACCTGTGAATGGGATTCCCAAACGACAGTTATCACTCGTTAGACAAAAGGCTTCTACATCACACTGTGAGGAATGCTATAAAGAAACATATGAACTTAGTCCGCCCACCCGTGCTGGACGAGTCACCAGTCCTTGTGTCAGTGACGTCTACATCACTTAAAGGATGGTTTCCCCCGCGACTCACTATGTACCGTCATAAAGTCTGGCAGGGTCCAAGATGGTGCTACCATTGGGGAGGGGATATTGATGGAACGGCCTATGTCCAGAATGTTGGATGGTGCTATTCGAGTCATCGATAATATACCCCCGAGTGAATGCGAGAAAGTAAAGCCCAACTGTTAGGAGTGAGCAGTACATGGGGAGCCTACCGGCGCCTGACAGTACTAGTGTGGTGCCGCTGTGCAGCCTCCAACTTGAATCGGTTATCAGGGACTTCAAGTAGTATACGTAATAAGTTCGCCTCCTGGTAAAGGGTCCTTGTCAGGTACTTCAAGTTCCCGAATTGTAACAACACCGGTTTACAAGGTTTATAACTATGAGGGAGGGATTCCACTGGACAAAATTATTAAGGTAGAGAAATCTCCAAGCCCACCTTCACTGACGCACCGTGTGAACAAATGTCTTTGTTTGCGGTGCCAGAATGTCTCCCATTCGATTCAAATTCAAGAAGGCCGATACCCACGCTAAAATTGTCGAATTCGATGGCCTTCCAAACTGGAAGGATCTTACGTTCGCCTATAATTTTGCCATTTCACAAGATCATGTTGGTGTTGCTTACATCGACAAGCATAGGAAGACATCAGTAAATTTACACATCCCTTTTTTGACACTTTTAGCAACTTGGCCTTTTTTTGGACTACTTGGGCTTTTTCTCTCGTTTTTTAAAGCTTTTATAGCTACTTTTATTCACCTTTGCAACTTGGCTACTTGTAAGCGATGTTAGCCGATAGTTACTAGTACTAGTAGTAGATCTCTTCAAATTACTTATAGTTCTACAAGCAAATAAGTTAACAAGTGACATTCTACCACGAAAAATAAGAAGTTGTAAGAACTCACGGAGGCCTAAATAAAGACTTGGACTGTAGTAGTGGGTGCTTATTGTACGTTTTGGCCCTCGCTGAGTTCACTTACTAGACAGTAAGTTGAAGCACCCCCATCGTCCTTGCTAGTCTTTCGTCGCAACCGTCATCGTCGTCTCGACGCCGCCGCCAGTGGGTGGTCGCGCTCGTGGTCATGGTTGTCGCCCCGCTGCTGCTGCCAATTGTGGCACGGCGACATCCCGGTGCTGCTGCTGGCCTCAGTTGGCGGTGGTGATGGCCAACGTCGTCCCGCGGCCGTCGCTGCCAGTGGGTGGTGGGTCGTCGTCATCGTCGTCCTGCTGCTGCCGCCAGGTGGCAGTGGTGACAGCGGTCGTCGTCGTCGTTGCCCTGCTTGGTGCTGCCAGTTGGCACTGCTGGTGGCCGCCGCCGCCGTCGTTGCCCTGCTTGCTGCTGCCAGTTGGCAGTGCTGGTGGCCGCCGCCGTCGTCGTTGCCCTGCTTGCTGCTGCCAGTTGGCACTGCTGGTGGCCGCCGTCACCGTCCTCTTGCTTGCTGCTGCTAGTTGGGAGCGGTCGTGGTTGCAGTCGTTATCGTTCTGCTGCCAGTTAGCAGCGGTGGCCGTCGTCGTCGTCCGGCTGCTTCTGCCAGTAGGCAGCGGTTGTAGTTGCCGCCGTCCCGCTGCTGCTGCCGGTTGGCCGTGGTGGTGGCGTCGTCTTCTATGTGCCGTCCTGCCCTGGTTAGCGGGGATTGGGGATGGTGAGGCAGTTGGAGACGTACCTTATCAGAACGGGTGGTCTCATACCTCTCCTTGTCGTTTCTTGTCGACGCCGTCTTCCCTGTTGCCGTGTTGTCGTGTCTGTGGTCAAAGACTCAAAGGTCAGTGGCGAAAATCGCTAAGTCAGAACTCACAATGTTTGGCACTCCATTTCGCCAAACTTTGCCAAATGGTCCGTGCGCGACCTCAAAACATATATAAGCTTAACACATATTTATATTTCTCGCACTTGCTTCGGTTTATTCCTCTATCTTTTAGTGACTTATAGAACAATAACAATAACAATGTATTAGTACTATCGTAAATATATTATAGTCCAATTAAAATTATAAAATTATTTGCCTCATCCCAATGAATGATTATCAAGAATATTATATATGGCATTTCTTCACCGTATAGCATTTCTTCACCTTATAAAATTTTCACAGAAATGCCCGCAAAAGTAGGATCACGCAATTTAGAGAACTTTTTTATGTGCTTTTTATCTACTTTTACGAGAGGTTTGACCTTTTCCAGGCTAAGGGACTCGGCATGGAAAAGGTGAAACTCTTTTCACCTTTTCCCCCTTTTCCCCCTTGGAAAAGGTGAAAAGGGCCCAAAAAGGGGATATGTAGTTTTACTGATGGACAATTGGTCTCAACAACGAGAAAGACCTTCAGGATTTCTATAGGTCTCTAGAACAACCTTCTGAAGAAATTAAGTTTGTCGTGCAAGACGTAAATGTTCCTGACCGTGAGTGCGCTCTCTGCTGTGTCACGATTCCTGTTGACGTCTTGTCTGCTTCACTCGCCTGTCTCATTTAACTTCGGCTCCCCTTTTTTGCTCTGTTCAAGTTGCTGGCCTTGGTACTAGACTGTCCACGGGTCAGTCCAGGCTGGCCCTCACCTGATTTTGCTGGCCCTGGCCCTGGCCCTAGGCAAATGCATGGATTGGGCAGATCAGCGCGGATCACGGATACGGATCGCCTCAGATACGGGTCCAGATCAAGATTTCCCAATCCGTGCACCCGTGTATCCGTAACCGGTCCCTATTTGGGTAGTGTCATGGTACCCACGTCACACATCAACATCACCAACCACAGCCACAACCACAGCCACGGCGACAACAACAACGAGAACGACAACAACGATGACGGACAACAATGGGACATGGGGAGAAGGGCAGCGGGGGGGCGGTGCACCCACCTCCCGTTGCAGTAGGTATTTTTTGTTTTTGTTTTTTTTCTTAGCTACTAATTACACAAACGACAACGATGGCAGTACCAACAACTGTTACGTTTCCAACTCCGCTTCCAACCCCGATGCCCATTCCGATACCCACCATGACGATTCTGCACTGCACACCTTCCTTTTTCATTTCTTTTTGTCCTTTGTCTTCCTTTCAACGTCATTGTTTCTTCATTTGGACATCCTTGTATTTTCTTATTCTTGTTCTCTTTTTGTCCTTTCTTCTAGAACAATCCAGACCGACCATGGACACATCCTCACGTTACCTTGCTGTACCTGAATAATCTCCTTGCCGATGGACATCATCGCTATTGTCTTTTCCCTCGCCCTGACATATTGTTGACGTCATCCCACGACAAACCAATTCACAATGGCTGTACTCCCGACATAGCTAATTACCGTAATCATCATTGGCAGCATCACCATCACCTTCCTTATCGGTTTCTACTTTGTTATGATCTATCTTTGGCATCAGCACCAAAACCCTTCTGCCATTGATACACTTGACTTCCACCTTGACAATATATCGACATGTAATTGACAATTGCCATTCTTGGATATATGGTTTCCACTTTCGTATTCCGTGCCTACCATTATCCTCCCTGACGATCCGACGACATTCCTCACCTGCATGCGAACTCTGAACAATCCCCGATCACGAGACATTTCACTGTTCTCTCTAATCTGACCATCGCCGGAGCATACTCTTTTGGACTTTGACCACAGACCATACGACTTCCCCAAACAGTGAACCAACCCCTATTGCATATTGTTCGCATGACATCGCTTCATTACAGTACCCGACGACTTGTTCCCACAGCTTGTCACCTGTGCCCATGACTCGAAACCTGGACCCACGTTCATTTATCCTTTTCCATCTATAATCTCAATACCTCCCACACTCATTTACAATGACACCCTTTCTTGGACGAATACCGACATCAGGTGGACCGCATTGTTCCACAGACAGGACAAGGCATCACTCCTCGATACATCATCGACACAGACATCATCATCCGGTACAGCTTATGCTGTTCATATGTCTGACCTCGACTAGCCCACTGTCCTAGTTGGTTTTTTCCTTTATACATTCCTTCCTTTTCTTTCATACCAACCTTGCTGCTATATCCACGCTACCTCGGGACACTCTCATCATCAACCCCACACTGGACAATACCCATCTTCAACCCGACCATGCAAAGCACTTGCCAAACTGCGCACTTGCCTGTTACAGCAAGTGTAGACCCCGAATAGGCAATTCTGCATGTCACATGATCCAATGACAAATCATCCGAGTCATCCGGACCTCTTCTATCCTCAACGACACCCGGGCCTCCAGTTGGATCGCGAGAACATCGACATGAGGATGCCTCATGTATGCCTCATGGTGGACACATGGTAGAGTTGGACATGTTGTGGCTTCATGGTTGTATTTCTATTTACCTCCCCTCAAGACCAGTCACTATACATACTGTTCTTGTTGTTGGTTCGGACTTTTTCTTCTTTTCCTTTCTTTACATTTAGTCTGGTTCTTGGGGCAGACTCATCTTGTTTTGGGTAACCCCCACGGCTCGCAATGACATTAGACCTTGACCCCCCCTCTTAGCAGTGTTGTCTTAGCTGTAAGCAACAATGAAAGCTGCTGTTCTCCCCTCTGGAAGCCGATCCCCTGTTAAGTTGATTGTTGCCGGAGCCCGCTGCAGAAGCGATCCATAACAACAACACAAACACCACACACCCGACGAGGACGACAGGCGGCGAGGACGAGGGTGACAATGGCGGCCACGACAACGACAACGACAACCTACATCCCTCCAAATAGGACAACAACAACAACAACAACATCAACAATGACCACCACGACCACCACAGTGACCACGACCACCACAGTGACCACGACCACCACAGTGACCACGACCACCACAGTGACCACGACCACGACCACTAGCACGACCACTAGCACGACCATGACCACAACTATGACCGCGACCACGACGAAGGCCACAGCCATCCCACCACCAACATACCTCGCGGATGCGCACCGTCACGTCAATTGACGTTGGCGCTGCACCCGCGAGGTAACCGGGAGGATGGTGGTGTGCCCACCACTTGGTCACGGCCAACCCACCCCCTGCATCACGTTCGTGTTGAGACTGGGACAATGGGGAGCCCAAATACGTCACCTCGCCGCCTTTTGCCCCAAACCCCACCCCCACTTGGTCAACACCCACGGCACCTGTTTCCCTTCCATTTTTGAGCACCCCCAACTCACTTGCACACCACCACGATGACCAGCCACCACGTGGCCGACCTCCCATTGCACCACGACACGTCTGCATTGTGCCCCGAGCATGGTGCAGACCTGTCCTCAGCCTCAGTTACCTTGCGCGAGCACACCGCAACGTCAATTGACGTTGGCACGGCGAACGCGAGGTAAATACCGTATCATATCCGTATCCGTGGCTCGGGTACGGATATTGACGGATATGGATATGGATACCAAATTCGGCACCCGTGGATGATCCGTGCAGTTGCCTACCTGGCCCTTGAGGGCCAGGCCAACCTCAGCTGGCCCCAGCCCTGGGTCATAAGGGCCAGGTCAGGGCCAGGCCGGGTCAGGGTTGGCCCTGGTCAGCCCTGGCCCTCTATCTCAAAGATTTGTCCATACATGCTCTCCATTCACACATAGTCATCATTAAAGTCAAAATCCCCAACATATTTCTTCATGATCTTTCCTTCCACATCAAGCATTTTATCTGTGTATGCAGCTCTGAATTTGAATTCCTTCATTGGCATTATTGAGGGTCATAGTATATGTGCTCAGCAATATGGGTTCAGGGTGTATTTATAGCTAGATAGTCATGAGCCATTTTGGTAGCCTTTTATACCATGGAGTTATGAACCTGTGGGGGATCCCAAGGCTAAAAGGATCTCCAACTATGGGAACAAATTTTTCAAGCCTGGTGTCTTTGGAAATGCTAAAGCATGCATGGTTAGAGTAAGCTAAATGACATACATGTACCTCTGACATCTAAGAGGGCCGGGCCAGGGCCAGGCCAGGGCCAACCCTCAGGGCCAGCCCAGGGCCAACCCTCAGGGCCAGCTGTTTACTGACTTGGCCCTTGGCCCTCAATTGGAGGGCCAGGCCGGGGTCGACCCTAGGGCCAGAGGCTCATGGCCCTGCCCGTGGACAGTCTACTTGGTACAAATTGACCGTACAATGCTACCGCATGCTGTGCACTTCGCTCCTCACAGCCTCAATTCCTTCAACCTGGTCCGTGGATTCCAATCGTTATAATCTATTAAAGAGTGGTAAGCACTCCTGAGTGGTCGGAACCACATATTACTCAATCCTGTGGCTTAGGTGACAATTTGAAGCTCTTTTGTTGTATTCTCGGGTCTAATCGTATCTTTCCGGTTGGCATTGCCAAAACTGAGACTGTGGGCGGCCTGAAGAAAGCGATCAAGAAGGAGAAAGAGTCTGAACTTGGTCACCTTGATGCAAGCCAGAGCTGCTGCTCCTTGGGGAGTGTCAAAAACTGGCATCTCCACCGTTACGGGCAACAGGGTGATTTTAAGCTTCCGGTCGTCATCTGACATTGACCGGAGGAATGAAAACGGTTTGGGTTGTTTTGATTTTGGTAAGTGGAGTCGGGTGTGCTCATGATTCGATTTGTCCCACCAAAGGCAGTCCTAAAATGGGGTTGCGGAGGCTATGGAATGTGCGCAAGTTGAGGTTGGTCCTGACACTCTCGACCTCTGGCAGGTGAGTGACTCCAAAGTTTCTACTACAAGTGCCGATCATCAACTTGTGCTAGGTTTCCATCCCTGCTGATGCAACTCTCAAGGGCAAATTGAGTAAACTTGTCTTGAATGAGGACGAATCACTGTCGCCTGCAAAGAAATTATTCAAGGTCTTCCTGGGTCAACCCAAGGAGGAGCACCTTCACATCATTGGGCGAGTTCCGCCAGCTTGTGAGTTCTATAATTCATTTCCATTGCCATTCTGAACAGGGGCTCGCATCTCTCTAATTATGTCATATCTTGAACATCAATGCTGTGAGTCGCATGTCTCGTATGTGTGTTGGAATATTACTTAAGGTGGCATATTTGCTTGCAGGTAAAGGGTGCAAGCAACCATGTAAGCTTATGCTTTTTCTTATTATTCCTATTATGCTAATGTTGGTATAGCTTTACCTTCCTCGGTGACCCCTGTCTCAACTAGGATCATTATGCCTCCGGAACAGAGCCTCGGTATTGAGGTAATTGATTAGCGGATCAATACCGAGCTGGATTCACTTCGTGGGGTGATTGAGTCATTTCTCAAAGGCCCTGATTCACCTTCCTGGGTCCCTCCAGACACCATTACGGACCCAGGGATCCGAGGATTTCTTACCAACCTCTGAATTCCAACATATCAGAATGGCAGTAGACCCAGTCGTTTTGGTTAACCCAATTGCAGTTAGAGCTGTGATTGGTAGGTACACATAGCGCAGTTATTGCTGCGGGGGTAGGTTGACCCAAATGACAGCTCTTGCTGTGGAAATGTGTTGGGGTAGGTTGACCCAGGTACAGCTCTTCCTGGTAAATGGCTGCAGGGTAGGTCAACCTGCTATCAGCTCTGCCATGTAGTGGGTTAACCTGGAGCAGCTATTGCTGGATACATGGGTTGACCCAGGACCAGCAGTTCTTGCAATGTAGGTTGACCTGGCTCCAGCTATTGCTGCAGGAGCGGGTTACCTGGGTCACAGCTCTTGCTGCAGCACCAGGTTGACCAGGTTCCAGCTATTGCTGGAGCACTGGGTTGACCTGGGTCCAGCTATTGCTGTGGGGTAGGTTGACCTGGCTCCAGGTATTGCTGCAGGATCAGCTTGACCAGGTCGCAGCTCTTGCTGCAGCAGCAGGTTGACCTGGCTCCAGCTATTGCTGTGGGGTAGGTTGACCTGGCTCCAGCTCTTGCTGTGGGGTAGGTTGACCTGGCTTCATGTTACGGATCGCTTCTGCAGCGGGCTCTGGCAACAATCAACTTAACTGGGGATCGGATTCCAGAGGAGAGAGAAGCAGTTTTTATTGTTGCTTACTACTAAGACAACACTGCTAAGAGAGGGGGTTCATGGTACAATGTCATTGCGAGCCGTGGGGGTTACCCAAGATAAGGGGGTCTGCCCCAAGAACCAGACTAAACGTAAAGAAAGGAAAAGAAGAAAAAGTCCGAACCAACAACAAGAACAGTATATATAGTGACTGGTCTTGAGGGGAGGTAAATAGAAATACAACCATGAAGCCATAACATGTCCAACTCTACCATGTGTTCACCATGAGGCGTACATGAGGCGTCCTCATGTCGATGTTCTTGCGATCCAACTGGAGGCCCGGGTGCCGTTGGGGAATAGAGGGGGTCCGGATGACTCGGATGATTTGTCATCAGATCATGTGATGTGCAGAATTGCCTATTCGGGGTCTACACTTGCTGTAACAGGCAAGTGCGCAGTCTGGCAAGTGCGTTGCACGGTCGGGTCGAAGATGGGTATCGTCCAGTGTGGGGTTGGTGATGAGAGTGTCTTGAGGTGGTGTGGATGTAATGGCAAGGTTGGTATAAAAGAAAATGAAGGAATGTATAAAGGAAAAAACCAACTAGGACAGTGGGCTAGTCGAGGTCAGACATGTGAACAGCACAAGCTGTACCGGATGACGATGTCTGTGTTGATGACGTATCAAGGAGCGATGTCTTGTCCTGTTTGTGGAACAAGAAGGTCCACTTGATGTCGGTATTCGTCCAAGAAAGGGTATCATTGTAAACGAGTGTGGGAGGTATTGAGATTATAGATGGAAAAGGTTAAATGAATGTGGGTCCAGGTTTTGAGTCATGGCACGAGTGACAAGCTGTGGGAACAAGTCGTCGGGTACTGCATTGAAGTGGTGTCGTGCGAACAATATGCGATAGGGGTTGGTTCACTGTTTGGGAAGTCGTATGGTCTGTGGTCGAAGTCCAAAAGAATGTGCTTTGGCAATGGTCGGATTAGAGAGAACAGTGAAATGTCCCGTGATCGAGGATTGTCCAGGGCATGCGTGCAGGTGAGGAATGTCGTCGGATCGTCAGGGAGGATAATGGTAGGCACAGAATACGAAAGTGGAAACCATATATCCAGGAATGGCAATTGTCAATTACGTGTCGAGATATTGTTGAGGTGGAAGTCAGAAGTATCAATGGCGGAAGGGTTTTGATGCCGATGCCAAAGATAGATCATAACAAAGTAGAAACCGATCAGGAAGGTGATGGCAATGCTGCCAATAACAATTACGGTAATGAGCTGTGTCGGGAGTACAGCCATTGTGAATCGGTTTGTCGTGGGATGAAGTCAACAATATGTCAGGGCGAGGGAAAAGACAATAGCGATGATGTCCATCGGCAAGGAGACTATTCGGGTACAGCAAGGTAACATGGGGATGTGTCCATGGTCGGTCTGGATTGTTCTAGAAGAAGAAAGGAAGAAAAGAGAACAAGGACAAGAATAAACAACAATGTCCAAAAGAAGACAAAAGGTAAAGGGGAACGAAAAAGGAAGGTATGGTAAAGTGGAATCGTCATCGTGGGCAGTGGAGTCGGAATCGGAGTTGCGGAGTTGAAAAATGTAACACTTCAGCTATTGCTGCAGGATTGGGTTGACCAGGTCGCAGCTCTTGCTGCAGCACCGGGTTGACCTGGGTCCAGCAATTGCTGCGGGGCAGGTTGACCTGGCTCCAGCTCTTGCTGCAAGATTGGGTTGACCGAGGGCCAGCCACTGCTGCAATGTAGGTGCATGTTGGTCCACAGGATTCAGCCACATCCCTGTCTGCCGGCACATATTTAATGTTGACAACACTGATGGCGCTCACACCAGCTGAAGCCATTGTTTGTTGAGAAACTGCCATTTCAATAATCAGAATCTCTCTGTCTGTACATCACATATATGTCCCATGTAATATAATTTGAAATTCAATTACTACATGCACAGGCAATAGCAACAATACAAAATTCTTCTTTTGCAACTGCCCAATATCTCATCCTTACCCTCAGCTTGTACAGACACTCATTATGCCCAATCACAATCTTTACCAACCTCAGAACCCACCCCACTTGGAATATTGTGATTTTTATTTAATCTTACTCAATTCCCAATTTGAATCTATATCACCTCATTACTCCTTAAAATGGAAATCAAAATTTAATGACTATTCTATCCAGATACATAATTACACTACCAAGGGCAGGAGGCAGGTGGGAGGAAGGTAGGTGGGTGTGGAGTGGGAGGAAGGTGGCAGTGGCAGTGGGAGGTGGGAGTGGGAGGTGGGAGTGGGAGTGGGAGTGGGAATGGGACAAGGTGTAAGGAGGGAGGGGAGGAGGGAAGGGCAGCAGGGAGAGGGAGAGGGAGAGGGAGAGAGAGGGAAAGAGAGAGGGAGAGGGAGAGGGAGAGGGAGAGGGAGAGAGAGAGGGAGAGGGAGAGGGAGAGGGAGAGGGAGAGGGAGAGGGAGAGGGAGAGGGAGAGGGAGAGGGAGAGGGAGAGGGAGAGGGAGAGGGAGAGGGAGAGGGAGAGGGAGGAGGAGTGGGAGGATGGGTGGGATGTACATACCTCTGTCGTTCCCGTCATCCTCGCCCTCATCGTCTGCGTCTCCGCTGTCCTTGTCCTCGTCGTCTTTGTCTTCCCCTCCGCCATCCTCGTCTTTGTCGTCTTTGTCTGCGTCTCCGCCGTCGTCGTCCCCATCCCTGTCGTTCCCATTCCCGTCGTTCTCGTTGTGGTCATGGTCATCGTTGTGGTCACCATCCGCGTCTCCGTCCCCGTCCTCGTCGTCCCCTGGATGGTTTTCGTCATCCCCCTGACGGTCGTTGTCGTCTCCGTCGTCCTGTCGTCCCGTCGCTATCCGTCTTCGTCCCCATCGTCGTCCCCTGGCTGGCCGTCTGCGTCCTCGTGGTCTCTGTCCTCATCATTGCCACTGTGGTTGTCTCGGCAATCTGTCCTGGCCGGGAGCATCCTCATACCCGGCCTCGCGGCGTTGTGGCCTCGTTTACGCCATCCTCGAGGTGGCCATTTTTGTCCGCTTCCGTTCTGTTTGCTGGCGCGTTGTGTTCTGCTGTTGGGTGTTCGGATTAGTGCTGCAGCAATAGCTGGACCCAGGTCAACCTACCCCGCAGTAGGAGCTGGACCCAGGTCAACCCAGTGCTACAGCAATAGCTGGACCCAGGTCAACCTGGTGCTGCGGCAAGAGCTGCAACCTGGTCAACCTGATCCTGCAGCAATACCTGGAGCCAGGTCAACCCGGCGCTGCAGGAAGAGCTGCGACCTGGTCAACCCGATCCTGCAGCAATACCTGGAGCCAGGTCAACCTGGCACTGCAGCAAGAGCTGCGACCTGGTTAACCCAATCCTGCAGCAATACCTGGAGCCAGGTCAACCTACCCCGCAGCAAGAGCTGGACCCGGGTCAACCCGGTGCTGCAGCAATAGCTGCATGCAGGTCAACCAGCCACTGCAGCAAGAGCTGCGACCTGGTCAACCTGATCCTGCAGCAACACCTGGAGCCAGGACAACCTACCCCCCAGCAAGAGCTGGACATGGGTCAACCCGGTGCTGCAGCAATAGCTGCACGCAGGTGAACTGGGCCCTGCAGCAAGAGCTGCGACCTGGTCAACCCGATCCTGCAGCAATACCTGGAGCCAGGTCAACCTACCCCACAGCAATAGCTGGACCCAGGTCAACCCAGTGCTCCAGCAATAGCTGGACCCTGGTCAACCTGGTGCTGTAGCAAGAGCTGTGACCCGGGTAACCCACTCCTGCAGCAATAGCTGGAGCCAGGTCAACCTACATTGCAAGAACTGCTGGTCCTGGGTCAACCCATGTAGTGATGCCAAAGTTCGGTTCAGAACCGATCCGAACCCGGTTTGAAACGTGAACCGAACCGGAAGTTCGGTTCTGGTTCAGCCATTTGGCTGAACCGAACCACTGGTTAAGTTTGCGGTTCTGGCACTGACATGCGGTTCAAACCACGTTCAAACGCGGTTCAAACCACGAACCGTAATGTATAGTTACCTACGTAGATACTCATTTACTTAATTTTTCACATTTTTTTCTATGCAGTCACGAGAACTTAGGTCATGTGACCTTAAACATACTCGCGCGCAACTTCAAGTTTGACTCAACACTAACGTTACTCAACAACCACGGTGAGTAATGACTTTATTTCATATTTTACTGACATTTTTTTACATAGAACAGCCCCACAGGGCCCACCTTGACCACATAAATAAGGCGCCCACGGTCGACTTCACCCAACAACCTCCCTCGCGTTCCAACGCCAGTCAGAGTGAATCGATGGCAGCAGTGGCAACAGCAGCAATGGCAGTGGCAACACCACCAATGCCACCACCCCGACGACGACAGCCAAATGATCCCCAGCGACAGCAACCGCAACAGCAGCAGCAGCAGCAGCAGAGCAACACTGGCGGCAGCAGCAACCTGCCGCCTCAAATGCGGATGATCGCGACCACTGCCGCCTACAACACCAACACCAACACGACGACGACGACGACGATGACAACAGGGAAGTTGAAGGCTGGTAGGGTGGTGCGCCCACCTACCAGCCCAGGTACGTATGCTAGCTTTAACCCATTGACAACTTGCTAACCACACACCTTGCAAACCCGGGCTGACGCATCAACAGACGCGCAGATGTTGTTTGCGAGGAATTCGGCATGGCAACGATGAAGAAGGACGCGGAAAGGGCCAACAACGGCAACAACCACGCACAAAAAAAACGCAGAAAACGAGAGAACTGGCCGGGAGAGTGGTGCACCCACCCCGGTCGCCAGGTAAGTCTTTTTTCGTTTGCTGTCGAATTTTCCCCACCACCGCAGACAGGCAAAGTCCACGCCTTCGACCATCCCGCCTCCATCCACCCGCCAATGCACCGTACCGGGCCCAAAGATGCCCCAGCCTGAAGCTACAACCACCCCACCTCCCATCCCACCTCCTGCTTCCCTCGTGAAACCCAGCGCCACATCAATTGATGTGCGCCTGGTCTTCACGAGGAGATTTGGAGGTTGGTTCGTGGTTCGAATTGCGTTCGAACGCAGACCGAACGCGTTGAAACTGTTCGACGTGGTTCTGGTTCCGGTTCGGCATTTGGCTGAACCGAACCAACGGTTTCGGTTCCGGTTTTCCAAAAAAGTCGAAAAACCGGACCGAACCGAACTTCGGCAACACTAAACCCATGTATCCGGCAACAGCTGCTCCAGGTTAACCCACTACATGGCAGAGCTGATAGCAGGTTGACCTACCCTGCAGCCATTTACCAGGAAGAGCTGTACCTGGGTCAACCTACCCCAACGCATTTCCACAGCAAGAGCTGTCATTTGGGTCAACCTACCCCCGCAGCAATAACTGTGCTATGTGTACCTACCAATCGCAGCTCTAACTGCGCTTGGGTTAACCAAAATGACTGGGTCTACTGAGAATGGCAACCTGAGTCTTTTGTTCCATGATCTCCAGGATTGTCATGACAGCCAATTTAAGGAAGCCTTTTGAGGGAGCAGACACCTGTATCTGGTTCTCGCTTGCTCTTTGATGTCTTCTCACTGTGGATTACAGGGTTATTTGCAACACGTCTGGGTCAGGCAAAGCATGGTGCATAATGGAAGACTTCATGAAATATTGGGGTTTTTACCTTGTTGCATCCCCAGATAGCAATGAGGTTGGCATCACAGATTTGCGTAGGGCCCTTGAAGGAGTTGCCAGGTATTCCTCATGGGCTTCCAACCTTAGAAAGTTCCTGCCCAAGGAACGGGCCAAGTGAAATGAATCTAATATTTTCATTGCCTGTAAGCTCCTCCTGAAAGTTCTGGCTGCGCGAATGGTGGTTTTCGAGTTGTTCCTTCAGCTCGCGATGGAGATCGATGGCACCTTGCAGGAGAAGCATAAACACATCTGGTTACTTTTCCAAACGTCTGGCCAACTAGACCCTCATGCCCGATCCTCGCATCCATTTATATCTATCATGAAGAATGCCTTGCGCCACGCCTCCGATGATGCTCTGGACATATTGGTTGGGCACCTTGAAATTATCCATAGGAGATATCTTGAACAGCCAAACTTCATAATTGCATTGGATGAGGCACAATGGGCAGTGAGATTATATCCCTGTCCCTTCTTGTCATCTAGGGACTACGGAATCTTTCGGTCAATACTCCGCAAAGTTGTGAGAGTCATCACCGACCAACCAGTCAAGCTTGTTGTGTCAGGCACAGGTCTTTCATTGGAGGATGTAGAGGACGATATGGTCCCAGGAGTTTCAAAACCTGCAGGCACAATTGAATTATACCACCAGCTTGGGATGTTCAACACATGGCTGAAATTGGAGCCATTCCTCTGTCGCTATATCCCTCGTTCCATTTTGGAATCTGATTCTGGCTGTCGCCTGCAACTACGGATTCGGGAATATCTTCTGGGTCGGTAAGTCAGCCTATTTCCTTTCAGCTGACAGAGTCTGACTATTAGCAGATATCAGTTTTCTGTAACCTTTGTGGAGTACTTCTTGAGGACAGGGCTGCAATTACCACACAGATTGCTGAATGAATATATAAAACAACATACAACATGTCTCCCTGGTGACATTGGCCATCCTTATGTTCAAAGTGAACCCAAACTTGAGATCCAAGTGCGGATGGGGAGCTTTGACTGGGCGAAACTTAGGGCTGGTAAGTTGTATTTGATCTTTCCTGTCCTCCATTTGACACTCTTCAGATCAGTTTGCCCTTAAACAAGCAGCCCTGATTGTGCAGTCCCACTTGACTAAGAGGCAATCTCCAACGTTTGAGCCTGTTACTCACCGACTTGTTGAATACAGAATAGCCGATCTGCGTGAGGGCCACGTGGGTCACATAATTGAACCACTTGCCTTCCTGTCACTGATGATGTGGCTTGAAACTGAACATGTCAATCTGGCAGAGAATCTCGACATTCGACTTGCTTCTCAGGAATTATGTGGAAGGGCTTATGAGGAGCTGGTTATTCTGTACTTGATTCGAGCACTGCACCACCCAGTCCCACTTAGCTTGGTTTTTGACTTTCATGGCAGCCATCCTCCGTGGGCTCATGAAAATGCCCAGATCCATGGCCGCCTTGATGGGAAGGTCGTACCTGTAAATATCCTAGGAAGGCCACACAACCCGAGTCTTGGTGCAGTGCACTATGCCTCCTCAATCGAAGATATTCTATGCCGGATTGAAAATCCACCTGTCAGATCTCCATCTGCCCCCACAGTACTTATCCCAAGCATATTGTTTGGACCTGACATCCTCTTTTGCTTTGGGGATATCATTGGGATGGGCAAATTCAAGTCTTACTTGGATGGTAACCAAAATTCTCTCGATATGGCTACAACCACCCAGGCCCTCACGTCCCTAAGTCCACAACATTGGTTCCAAGGATCGGTGTGTTGGATGGCTTCATTCTTCTCCAATGCTCACTCACGACTTGTACCAGTCTCTGCATGAGTGTCAAAAACTCATCAATGCCATAACAAAACATGATGTCCTTTGCTTTGTTGCTGGTTACCCACTTCCTCCTGATCTCAATTTACAAGCCAAGCCAGTCAAGTCAGCACTTGCTGCATTGGGGGAGAATGTGGTAGTAGCAACACTCAGTCTTGATGCATTCAGAGCCCACTTCATTTTACAGGATAAGCATTATCTCCTTGAATCATTGGAACATGCCCTTGACTGGAAAAGAAAAGTGGATGTCATGAATTAAGTATGTAGGCCTGTATTGTAGTTGTGTCGAGGGGGTACCGGGATTGGAATTCTGCACCTGAGGTGGGGGGGGGGGCGGCCTGAGGACCAGAATTTTCTTTCGGACATCTAAATTTATTATATAGGCATTCGCATTTGGAGGGGCTATGGTGGCCTCAGTGGCCTTAGTGGAACCTTTGATATATATATACACATGTATGCTCAATTACTTGTCCATTGATTCAGGTATTTGCCATGAAGAATGTCAGTGTATTATTATATTACTCAGATATGATAATTGATGGGCTAACGAAACCCAAGAAACCTCAGAAGACCAAATATGTCATCGACACAAGGGTGCAGTGTCCTGATTGCAAAGAAATGATTAACGTTGGGACGGCTGGGCCTCCAGCAGCATCAAGGGAAATACAAATGTCTTGCATCAGTTCGGAAACTGCACAATCAAGTCAAAGTATGCACCTTGTTTGATATTGGCATTGTAAAAGAAAAACTACCTCCTGAGGGGTCGAGAGCAACTGTATCGCATGCTACCCTGACATCCCCTCCCCCGGTTGTACCATTCCATGTACCAATTCCACCAAACATGCCCAACAATGACGATATGGCAGATGAATGCGTAACCGTTGCCACAGGTGGATCTGGAAGCGCTGGGATGCAGCACATTGTCAACATGAGCGATATAGACGACAACATAGTCATCATTGACGCACCACAGCCTAGAACAAATTTGCAGGATGAAATGAATCATCAGGCTGATGAATCACAGCAGTGCAGGGGTGTGCACATACCTATTCCCCCAACAATGACACCTTTCATGGCCTATCCTTTTGGACTGCATGACACACAGGTCTTGCCATGGAACATCCATATTGTTAACAGTCAATTGTTCCTGCAAGCAACAGAATGCAAGCGTTCCATTGGCACTCACAAATCATGCCGAGTTTGTCACGGATTGCTCACCAACACTGTCGTGGAAGGGATCTTGGAAAGGATGGAGGTTGGTGTCCATGAGAATGCGCCCTATGTCTTCCAGCCAATATTGAGTCTGCACAAAATCATCAGCCAGAAAACACAGAAAATTGATTTATTGTGTGTGGCAAAAATGAACACAGCAAGGAAGCTAGATGGAAAACTTGCCATTTTGGATGATAGCAAACAGTTCTTTATGGCAGCTGCATATGGCAGGATTGAACAATTGGATGCACTAATGTGAGTGTGCTTAAAAAGAAAAATGGCCCCGAAAGCGATGATCAAATTATTGGATGATGTTCACCAAGGCCTCTATAAGCCGAAGAATTATACAGAGAAAGAGTTGCTGTGTGGTATTGGCTTCCTCAAGCTAGGTGGTGCGCGTGTTGCAGAGATTGCACATCGGTCAATGGCTGGGCCTGGTGTCAGTACTCTTTGAAGGAATCAAGTTACTTCGCTGCTCCGAGCTTCGACATCAATGCCAACACCCGAAGAGATCAGTTACAACATTGAAGCTTCCTATGATCAAATGAAATACGATGGGGACTCTGCCATCACTGGTTATGTCCTGATGTTGGATGAGATTAAGGTTGAGGCGCATCCTAGATGAGATGATACTACAAATAAATTTACAGGCATATGTCAGGAGCACAGACACACCTTGGGACTTGAATTTTGTTCAGTAGAAGAGGTTGAAGCACTGTGTGAAGCAGTCAAACAAGGAGATGTTCACCTTGCTGTGGAGGTAGGTTACCATGACATGAACTTAAACTTGACGTACGCTGGCTCAAATGTGATAGGCAACAGTCACTGCCATAGGGTCTTTATCAAATAACACTCGCACCCATGGATCTCGTCCTATCCTTGTCTTGGGAACTTGTAAATGGGAAAACACCACTGCTCATGCTTCGCTTATCAGAACCACCATTGATGCTTGCAAGAGTAAGGCTGACAAGATTGGAGGGAGACTGCTGTGTCCTGCATCAGATGGTGAATCTCGTCGGGGAGCTACTTTTGCTCTACTAACACAGAAGTCCTGCTTGCTTCCATCATCGAAGATATATTGTCTTTTGAGTAATCTCTGGCTGTTGAATTTTATTGTCGGCGATGATGATCTCACAGCTGATAAAGATTACAAGCACATTTTCAAAAGACTCCACAATCTCCTTCTTTGAGAGAAGGGAATGATGGTCAATGGCCTACACATCACGCCATTGCTCTTGAGCTGGCATTTGCATTCTGACAGCATGCCTCCCCATCGTTCCGCCTACCTATTGAGTCCAGAAGACAAACAGGACATCACTCTTGCCTTTACACTTCTGAAATCTATCTGGTCCTTGAGGGATCCCCTTCTGACTGACACGCCAACTTTCGCTGCTGCATGGAAAGCCCTCAAGCTCCTCAGCACATTTTTTCACCATCTGGTCTTGCCATACGTCCAAGTCACACTATCTCTGCATGAACAACTTTTCCACCTCAGCGCAGCCGCTCATTTGGCACTATTCCTCTATACAGCACCATCTGGCGGCACCTAGTTCTTACTGAAAATACTCTACGACGATATTCAGATCATGGTCAAGAATGCCTTTTTCTGTATTGCCAAGACAAAGGTGGATCACCCTGCAGCTAACTTCTGGCTCGTTCAGCTTGGTACTGATCGGCTTGAGGTGTCTTTTGGCATATACCAGATGATGATCGGCAATGATGCCAATGCAGACATTCTGCAACTGGCTAACAGAATCTCCAACATAACGGAAGTCTCACAGATTCTCGCAGAGCATCCTGAATGGGATCATGGTCAACGTCGACTCAAATTACCTTCCTTGGATGATCCCACAGCAGACATGCCTGCCAAAGTTGATCACATCAATCCGGCATCATGGAAGGGTAATGTCAGGGTTTCCACTGTCCTTCCAGTTACATTGTGGAATCAAGGACGCTCTTGTATTGTGGAGCTGTTGGTGTCTCTTGATGTTCAAGATCCCTTCCTGCATTTTGATTCCATGACTGACACTGACATGATGTTTCCTTTTGGCAATCAACATCAACATCCTGGCTCTGATGAAGATGACAACGGAGATGAGTTAGTGGAAGCACATAATGAAGAGGAAGCCAATTACTGTTGTGCCATTGATAGCCTCGCACCATCATGTCACACCATAACCAACTCCTCTGATCTCGACCTTGAGGATCATGTTGTGATCAAAGTGGCATCCACTGCAGGTCAGCCTTTTCAACCATTCGTTGAAGTCGAAGGCAAGGCCATCTATAAAGCTCGCATCCTCTGGGAATACTTCAAATACCAGACAAAACATGGTTCTATTGATCGATTGAAATGCATTGCTGGCCTTTCTTGGTTTGCCATCAGTTCGCCGACCCCTCCTGACATCATTGACTCAGCATCTGGCTTTGGCAGCCCCAACCTTTTTGTCAATGAACCTGCAGCAACGCTGCTACAATGTGACAGCCGAATCTTCCGTGCTATCATCCAAATCAATATTATCAGCATAGACTTGACACCCATCTCTCAAATTCCCCTCGATATCTTGATGGAAAATACAGTCCGAATTACCTTTCAGATTCTCCATCTCATTGGAGTTGATCTTGCTACAAATTCTTATGGAGGGGACTGGGAGTGGGATCGTAAGCTAGATTCCACACAGAAGTGTGCCAGGCAGTTCATACAGGTGATCAATCCCACTGTCTCTGCAGAGACACCAGGCAGTCCAACATATTTATTTCGAAGTGAGGAGCTGCGAGCAGTGGTGGTGATACTGAATGATTGCATCGCATCCAACGACCACAAGAACCTTGCTTCTGTGAAGCGGTCAGACTTTTTTCCTTACTGTGTATCTGGTGTGTTGGGTTCACTTCCCTGAACTCCTACTGTTGATAACTTTTTTTAGGATGAGCGGCTTTTGTTTATGAGCCGGAAGGCACCAAGAGGCCACCTTATGATTCAGGACATGACTGCTGTCCCAAGTGCACCCCTGCATTTGAGTGAGACAAGAAATTAGGCCAGCGTGTCCTTGAACACATTGGCGCACATATTCTCTTTGACACTTCCATTGACCTGTCTGCCGAGGTCTGTGGCTTTTGCCTGTGCCCATGTGAAACAACTACCTGTGTTTTTTACCTCCGCAAGGGGAAAGGAGCAACTGGCGGATATCAAGTTGATCTACGTACTTCCCATTGCCCAAACCTCGTCAAGTTTGCTTATCAATCTGCTTCGACTTCGTCACCAACTGCCCCTTGCACGAACATTCCCATTTTATGCCCACTCTGTCCTGCTTCGGCCCCTGCCATCTGGTGCTACAACATGAAGACTCACTTCACCATTCAACATCCTACTGTTCCATGGAAGAACTATGAACATCTATATGCCATTTCCTCATCTGAGCAAGCCACAATGGAGCTTATTTGGAAGAAACGATGTCACATAAAGAAGAAGACCATGTCGAGAAGCTCAGGGCTGCCTCTTTTGCAAATCTCCAAGGCACACAGTTCACGTATGGTTGTGAGGCACATTTATTTACTGATCTATCAAAAACCACATGAATTTATAAATTCATAGCAGCAGCACAATTGAGGCCAACCTGGCTGAAAACTTAGAACCTGTGCCAGAGGCCGACACTGATTCCGAGTATGAGAATACTACTGGAACAGATGAGGAGGACTATGAACCCCCTGGGCAGCTCTCTCCGACGACAGATACAGCATTAGTTGCTAGCAACAGACCCAATTTACCATTATTGCCCGGCCAACTCACATCGGAAGGGTGCGCAAGACTCGGGATATGTAAGGCTAGGCAGGGGTTTACACCCATGTTACACCAAGGGTTTGATGAATTGCTCAATGTAGGATGTATATTTTCACACAGCCATTGTGGAGACCTAAGAGAGTAGTATTTCCTCTAGTTCCTAACCAAGAGTTGAACCTGATTAACCTAGTGGATTTCATACAGTACATAAATCAAGATGCAGTGCTTCTCAAAACCCTTCAGGGGTTTTTCAAAAACTCGGAGTAAAAACCCCTGAAGGGTTTTGAAAAACATTGCATCTTGATTTATGTACTGTATGAAATCCACTAGGTTAATCAGGTTCAACTCTTGGTTAGGAACTAGAGGAAATACTACTCTCTTAGGTCTCCACAATGGCTGTGTGAAAATATACATCCTTTATTGAGCAATTCATCAAACCCTTGGTGTAACATGGGTGTAAACCCCTGCCTAGCCTTAGGGATATGGCCGAAATTCATGCTTGTGTCTGTGGAAATGTGGTGAGTCAGCAGGAGATTGAGGATGGCAATGTTGCGAAGTGTACTGAGCAGGGTTGTGAGACGCAGTGGGTATGTATTCTCAGCATAATCTCTTTGCATAGCTGATTTTCACACACACAGTTCCACCTGGAATGCCTTAATTTGACTTATGTGCCGAAGGGTTGGAGGTGTGAGAATCATGTACGGCCTGTCAAGAGGGCAAGGTGGGCCTGATGTATATTTAATGTTTTTTGAATATGCTATTACCATAAATGGTAGTCTTATGTAATATAATTACTATATATGGAAGGAAGGGGGCAGGGGGGTCTGCCCAGTGGGCTCAAAAAAATTTACCAATGCCCGTTCACTTTTTCCAATCCCGGTACCCCCTTGAGTTATGTATGTGTCAGTTTGGCAATCATAGATATACATTAGAGAAGACGTTAGTTGGGAAAGTAACACAAGGGACATGGGAAGATATCTTTGCTTTGAATAATGTCTAGATAATGACTTATAAATTGAAATTATTTTTATTGTTATCTCCAATACCTGGTTTTAAAGTTTGTTTACTATAGTCTAATCACTGTGGGAAGTAGGATGCCTGAATATCATTGTTTTGTCATTATGAGAAACGGTGTCCCAGTCTGTGTAAAAAGGTGATATCACCTTTTTACTCTCACCGTAGACCAGTGATTCATCAGCACTGAAAGGATACTGACGACCTAGTAAGAAGAGTTGCTGCGAGCACATTTATTTACATATCAAGTACTTTTTTTCTGATATCAATTTGTGGCATAATTTTAGTCAATACAACAGGTGCGAGAAGCGATAAAGAGAGTACAAATGAGTGCAAGCCACAGTCCAAAATTCCCACACATGAACAAGAGCAGAAAGTCCAAGTCTAATGAGATGCAAGAGTGAAAAAATGTTCAGCGAATGAAATCAGAATGCCGGCAAGTGTAATATGAATGTCCAGTGAGCGATTGAGTGCGAGTGGTAGCAAGTGCAATTTGAGGAAGTCCAGCAAAAGAGAGTGAAAATCCAGCAAAAGCAAGTGAAAGTCCAGCGAGAGCGAGTAAGAGTGGTAACAGCCAGCGAGTGAGAGCAAGAGAGATGATGACAGCTAGTCTCTAAACTGAACATAACAAGGCCAAGGACGAGGTTGAAGACCTGTACTAGAGGTTGAAGCTCCAACCTGCAATGTCATATATTATCAGAGAAGTGTCACAAAGGTTGGAACATACCATCTCCACAAGTTCCTCTTGGCCATTAGATCTCATCTCCCTAGCTATTTTTGCCAAATGCAGATTCTTACGTTGTATGCAATCAAGTTCATCGTCATCATCATCTTCAGGATTGAGACCATAGCCTGCATCACCACTTTCTAATAAGTTTCTATCATGGTGTTGTAAGCATCTTCGACTGAGCAGTCTAAATCCTCCCTGATTAGACAGCAGGTGATGTACAGGACTAAGAAGTATGTCGAGAAGCTTGAGAGACTGAGTGGTGTGATTGATTTCATCTCAGTGTTGTTGATATCGAAGATTCAGCAGAGTGTGCTTTGAATGATGAGGTTTCCTTTCTCTCTGTAGCTGCAAAGATAAGTTGTAAATAGGGCAGGATATGGGGCAGTACATACTACATCATCTGCTGCCTTGCCACCAAAAACCATCCTTGCCCCAGTCAACTCCTTGAAGTTCTCACTGATGCCAGCATGCTCCAGGCCTCTGGTGATGAGCTTATACAAGGGATTAATCCACCTGACCTTAGCATTGAAGATGAAACTCTTCAAATTGTCGCGCATTTCCATGACTCAGTCGGGCACACCTATGAAGCTAATATTCTGTGGCCAGCCTTTAATCTCTGCGAGCTTCGCATGATCAGATTTTTTGATTTCGGCACTGAGCTCCATACAGAGGTTGAGCTCAGCACGGATCCCATCCAAAGTCATTTTCCCAAGTTGCATTGAGTCTTGGTACACCTTTAAACATCGAATGAGGTTCTGGCTCAGGCATTTGGGGAAATGGTCCTGGCAGTGATCTGCTGGACATGCCATTGGGATATGGATAGCTGCAGTCTGTCGCAGGTAGTAGTATGATCAATGATATATAAGATAATGGCGATAGAAAACTTGCCAGGTCAATGTTGTTATTTTCTTTGCCTTCCTTAATGTGATTGAGGCCATCCTCTTCATTGTCCTCATCCTCATCTTCCTCTTCATCTGACATTATGATTGCATATGCTTTCTTGTTGGACAATGGGACGATCTGTAGTGGGAGATCATCGTTGTCATCGGTGAAGAGGTTCTTGACGCTCTCAGCTGGCTGTTTCCTTGATGAGACTGCTGCAACTCTCTGTTTCTTGACGTCATTCATCATCTTTGTGATTTTCCCTGCATTTTTACGATCAGTGGCTTGCACAAAAACTCTTGTTTAGTATCCCAGCATCGTTGATAGTGGTTGACAAACCTTTGTGACATTGAGGCTGAGGCTTCTTAATCATCATCTTCATAGGTGGGATCATCTTCACCTTGGCCTTCTTTCTCTTGCCTTTCCTTGCAGTGTTGTGATTATCATTGTCATCATCATCATCCTAAATCACATTAGTACACCAATAGATCAAAATATTAATATTTACCATTCGTTTATGCTTCTCTGAAGTCCATTTCACACCATGTGCATTGCTTGTTGGCATCTTTTTCATTCTAGAAGTCACCTAAATTGAGCAGCATGAGCATCAATAATGATATCAGTCACTGGCATTTACCTTAGCCATAACTTGAGATGTGTGATAGTTGCTCTGCTTTGAGGCTTCCTGAGCACACTTGACCTTGTCGCTTGCCTCTTCATCTGAGTCCTCACTGACATTGTCAGAATCACTTGCATTATTTTCTTCTTCACTTGCATTATTTTCTTCTTCACTTCCTAATTCGTCCTCAGAACAATTGCTCTGTCTCATATCTATCAGAAAACCATATTAATAAAGGTGGGGCACGTACTGCTTCCTTCTGTTTTAATTGACCAAGTATGGCATGGTTGTGTAAGAAATGACTGATAACATGACGGATGGGCCATCCATCTGAGAACTTGCATAAGAACTTGATTTTCTATTGGGCCTGGAGCAGAGGCAGTAGCATATATGTGCTTAAATAATGGTTTCGCAACTCACCTTGGCTATAATCTGGCATATGACAAGTTTGTCTTGCTGATTCATGGTCTTGGAGACGTCAAGGTATTGGCCTAGTTCATGACACATGGACTTGTGAACAATGAAGGTCAAGCAATGGTATTAAGAATATAATGGAGGTACAAACTGCTATCCTATTATATCGCCACTTATTGTCCTGCAATCCCATCTCATCTTGAAGATTGTACCCCTTTGGAGGGGCTCTTCGAGGTGTCCCTTTTGGCCATGGGATGAGGTCTTCCTTTCAAGAGCAATAGATGGCAACTGGCTCTTGTATTGCCCGCTTATCTACAAGACAAGAGATTAAATGTTCCATTCCCACTAAATAAACTCACTTTTAAGTACTTTGATATCCTCTGCAAGTATGCTGAGTGACATGGCAATGGAATCAAGCTTGGTGATAGGCTTTTTCTTTTTCTGATTTTTCTGATTCTTGGGGATTGTCTTGACCATCGTAGTGTGTTAATGCGACACGTGAGTTAATCTTAGCAAAAAACTTGAAGTTGACTGTCCTCCAGGCAGCTCTAGTGGACTCATATGAGAACACACCCTAAATGCAAACATTGTTGCTGTCATACCAGTTGCTACAAATGGCTCAAACCATCTGCACGCAAGAAACACTATCGGAAAGCCAACGAATCAGAAATGTTACCATCAGATTATGAGAGTAGTACTGGAGATTCCAATGATGGCAAAGTTCTCATGCTCCATAGTATGTTCTCTGTTTATCTATGGTAACATATAACTTTATTATTTGCATAGATGTTGAAATTTGAGAGGAGAGCGACACAGATATTGAGGTTGAGGAAGAGAATGACACAGATCATGTTGAGATTGAGGAAACACACATACCTTTTGGCGATGAAGATGAAGATTTAAGTTTAGGAGATATATCAGGATGCGAATCCGAGCACACTGTTCAATCTGAAAGCAGTAAATGGACAATTGAGGATCCCAATTTGTCAAATGAGGACTTTCTGACGCTTAGAATGATCAAAGATGATCTACATGACTATCTTGGTCCAGAGGATGAGGAGAATGCTTGGCTACTCCATAAGTTCACCTATTAATTTTGTTAACATCATCTTATTCATGAGATTTTAGGTAATGATTTACTCACTGACGCTGATCATGATAACATTTGTGCCTTCCAACTCAAGATTCTTGGCAACATGCCCCACACTGTATTTGATCGGATGCGCAATACATTCTCGCACAAGATGGAGCTCAACTCTGAATGGGTTACAACTCATCGATGTAGATGCGGGTTTGGGGTGGCTTCGGAACAATATAATAAGATTCTAACCAAGGGGTGTCAGCATAGAAGTGACAGTGGATAAGTCAGTGTCGGGAATAGTAGTAAAAGTGGAAATGGAAGTAAAAATATAAGCCGCCATGTAAAACTGGACAAATAATGATAAATCCAGCGATGAATGGAATGAAAATGGGCAAATAACAATGAACCCAATGATGCCGACGATGTTGGGTACAGTGGGTTGGGTCAGGTCAGGTCAGAAATGATGAATGAATAATGGAACTACAATAAAGACAATGAGGTCAACTATGAAAAGCTAAGGGTCTACGAGGATGAGCATTTGAAGGAATTAAAAGATGCTTTTGACTATAAGGAAATGGGGACTAATGGTATCTTTTTTTGTATGGTCATCGGGGACCATTTTTATAGTACAGGAGTGAGTGGTCTACTTTTGGACTTGTCTATTTCGGCTGATGGTAAACTACAAAGAAAGGTTGGAAGGGGATATAAGGAGGGGGGTTGCGATGCGACAGAGACAGTGAAATGGAAGGGAAAACGAATATCCATGAAAAAGATCTGAAATGTCCTACATGTCTCTGAAAGGATGAGGGGATGGGTATAAAAGGCAAGTCCGAAGTCGGGAGTCTAGTCCGATGAGATCCATCTCCTATAATTGGAACTCTGGAGCTTATGAGGCTGCCAGATTTGGTCCAAAAGCGGCCGTCGGCAAGGAGACTATTCGGGTACAACAAGGTCACATGGGATATGTCCATGGTTGGTCTGGATTGTTCTAGAAGAAGGGACAAAAAGAGAACAAGAATAAGAAAATACAAGGATGTCTGAAAGAATAAACAATGACATTGAAAGGAAGACAAAGGACAAAAAGAAATGAAAAAGGAAGGTGTGCAGTGCAGAATCGTCATGGTGGGAATTGGAATGGGCATCGGGGTTGGAAGCGGAGTTGGAAACGTAACAGTTTTTAATCTGGAGGCCAACTCAGACTCGGACTCTTCTGAGGATGACTAAAATTTGATGTTTTGATCATTAACACACTGATATACATGCAAAATCAAATCATTGCTTTGGTCACCTTTTTGAAGATGTGAGGTTCAAAAAAAGTGATCAGTGATGGGCTGGGCACATCAAAAAAGTGATCAGTGATATCACTGAAAAGATGTGTATGTAGACTCGGTGCCTTGAGCACTGCTTTACCACCTAACAGTGCTCCAGGCATCATTTATCATTGATTCTACTCTCCACAGTGTAATCATGCCCAACTTTACTGGACTGCACTCGCCCTTCACAATTGAGAACCCTTGTGCCTCTCCCTTATGATGTGACAACTGCACATTAGTAGGGGTCAGAGTGGCCAATTCAAGAGTTGAATCCAAAACTTGATTCAAAGTGGATTATGGATGGCAGAATCAGGTCTCACTCTGACCAACCTGGTTTCACAGTGTAAATTCACCTTTGATTCTGCCCTTGATTCACTAGTAAAATACAACAAAATATTTTAACTATTCCACGCTGTCAGCAACTTGAACATGCCCAAGGCGAGCTGTCCTCAATGTACCAAGCTTCTCCTCCAGGCATTCACTCAGTGCTGGCACCTGTCTCAAGATCTCCAAAAGAGATGGAAGGCTATCACCAAATGACTATGAGTGCCCAAGACAAACACACCTATTGATTTTGCACCTTTGGCGAGGGATCCTGTATCTGAGGTCAGCCTGATTAATCTCCCTGAACTCACCTCCCTTTCATCTGGAATATAATACAACACGAATGCCAGCACATCCAGCACATCCTCCCTCTTGAGTGACTGGTCATTCAATGCTGACAGTTGGTCGAGTACCTTGGAGTCTTGGAGTCTGACTCTGAGTTGGAGGATGCCCTTCTGCCAGCCTTGGATAACAGTGGTTTCATCTGATGCCAACTTCACCCTGTTCTTAGATGTTTGTTTGACTGGGATGGGTTTCTGGTCCCTACAACTTGTTTGCAGCCACCAGTGCCTTTTTAGCATCCTGGATTCCTGCATTTTTTACCTGGAGGCCCTTGCGGTTTTCTCCACTTTACATTACACTCTCCTGAACTCTGACTACTTCCCTCCTGTGTGGCCCTTTTTATGGAGAACTCCAACACTGTCAACATCTTCAACATCCTGCCTGCCCCTCCCACAACCCCATTTTGATGGCCATTGTTGACCTCTCACTTCATTTCAAGGTTCAGTTCCACATTTTTCACATCCCAGATTCTGATAACTTTATCGTGGATGCCCTCTCCAATGGATGAAATGATCTTGTTCACTATGCTGCACCATTATGCACATCATTTCCTTCAAACTCTCTCAACTGCCACTGGGGGCAGCACCTTTATGACCGCCCCCAGTCATTTGGCCAGGCAATCTCATCAGGTCCCTTGGCCAATTGCATGGCTGCAATACAAATGTGCCATCACAATGGGCTGTGCAATTGAGCCAAGCATGGCTGCCGCTTACCCCCTGGCCCTCAAATTGTATCTCTGCTTCTTCTCTAACCACAGCTTTTCACTGGCACCTACCACTGAAACCTTCAGTTTCTATATCATGTACATGTGCTACCACATCAAGCCTCAGTATATCAACAACTACCTTTCTGGAATTTGCAACCAACTCAACCCTTCTACCCCAATGTCCACACTCTCTGTTGCCACCACCTCATTTCCAAGACCCTTGCTGGTTGCAAGAAACTTTGCTTAACTGTGGTCTGCTGCAAATGGGCCTTTCCCAGATGGAACTTTCTATGCTCTGTGCATCTTATCCTGCTCACCCCTGCTATGATGATGCTCTCTTCCTCACCCTCATTGTGATCATCTTCCATGGCCTCCTACACCTCAGTGAGCTCATCTGGCCCAACTCTGTTCCACTCCAGTACTACTGGAAGGGCATCATGTGGAGCTCCATCTTTCTCCACAACCAATCCCTCAATTTCTTCCATCCTGGCCATGGGGCTAACCATGTTTTCAAGGGCTCTCACATACTGCTCCATTGCACCACAACCCCAGATGACCCACAACACCTGTTCACTCACTACCTCCATTCACATGACCATGCCTTTCCCTTCCATGCTGAACTCTTCCTGAAGTCCAATGGCTCTCTTCCCACCCATTCATGGTTCATTCACCAATTGCACTCCCATTTCCCCAATCCTTCCATGGGTGGCCACTCTCTCCACTCCAGCGGTGCCACCAACATCGCTTCTGCTGGGGTCCCCCCTTACCTGACCCAGTGCATTGGCCAATGGGCCTCTGAAGCATGGAAAATCTACATCCACAAGCATCCTATGCTCCAAGCTGCCTTTTTTCACCTGCTCATTGGAGCTATGGCATGGACGATGCAGCAAAGAGGTGATATGAAAGACTGGAATGGGGGTATACAAGGTATCTCTTGCAGCTATGAAAACTACATGGTGAACTTAGTTGTCAGGACAATAAAGGGTAAAGAAGGCAAGACAAATAGACAGAGTGTGACAGAACTATGATGGCAGGTCACCTGAAGGTGATGTAGCCATAGCAGAGGATGCCACAGTTGCTGTGGTTAAGGCTAGGCAGGGGTTTACACCCATGTTACACTGAGGGTTTTGCAACCCTTCAAGGGTTTGATGAATTGCTCAATGTAGGATGTATATTTTTACACAGCCATTGTGGAGACCTAAGAGAGTAGTATTTCCTCTAGTTCCTAACCAAGAGTTGAACCTGATTAACCTAGTGGATTTCATACAGTACATAAATCAAGATGCAGTGCTTCTCAAAACCCTTCAGGGGTTTTTCAAAAACTCGGAGTAAAACCCCTGAAGGGTTTTGAAAAACATTGCATCTTGATTTATGTACTGTATGAAATCCACTAGGTTAATCAGGTTCAACTCTTGGTTAGGAACTAGAGGAAATACTACTCTCTTAGGTCTCCACAATGGCTGTGTGAAAATATACATCCTACATTGAGCAATTCATCAAACCCTTGAAGGGTTGCAAAACCCTTGGTGTAACATGGGTGTAAACCCCTGCCTAGCCTTAGCTGTGGTGGCTGTCACAGAGGATGATGTAGCCATAGCAGCAATTGATTCATTGATGACAGCATAGTCACAGATGAAATCACTGAAGGAGCCATTGTAGTTGAGCAACACAATTTCCAGGAAGTGATTATCGTATGACAAGGATTGGATGTTGAATGTCAAAACATTATAGCAAAAGTTGTTAGGATACTAAGGATAGCATGGGTTGAGAAAGTTGTCATGGAGATACAATCCAAATGATCCTCCATTAATGGAGATGCTTGTGTTGATTGGTAAACCATCATGTTATAGACAGTTATACCAGATCCTAGCGCAATACTGCTCAATCATCAGATGAATCTGAGATTGTGATGCTAACCTGTGAATGGGATCCCAAACAACAGTTATCACAAAAGGCTTCTACATCACACTCTAAGGAATGCTGCTAGAAAGAAACATATGAACATAGTCTGCCTACCTGTGCTGAATGAGTCACCAGTCCTTGTGTCAGTAACCACATCACTTGAGGGATGATTGCCCCCACAACTCACTATGTACTGTCATAAAGTTTGGCAGGGTCCAAGATGGTGCTACCATTGGGGAGGGGATATTGATGGAATGGTCTATTTCCAGAATGTTGGATTGTGCTATTCAAATCATCGATAATATACCCCTGAGCGGCAAGAGTGAATGCAAGAAAGTAAAGCCCAACTGTTAGGAGTGAGCAGTACATGGGTGAACCTAATGGCACCTCATGGTGCCATGCTGTGCGGTCTTCAGGTTATCTGATCCAATGGCTGTGATTTTATAGGTGTACCTTTTGGTAGAAATTTAATTTAATTAATTAAATTGAATTGAAAAAGGAAAGAAGGGAAAAGGAGGAAAGAGTTCTAAAAAAGTGCCTACCTTCTCACTGTGTCTGTCACCCTAATTTAATATTTTCTTAGTACTCAAGGCCCCAATTGATTTTCTCTTGTACCTTCTGCACACCAATTACACTCTAAATACTACATTTTGCTTGGAAGCCCAAAAAAAAGAATATGGTCTGTTTCCAGGGTGTAAATCTCTCTACTGGTAAAATATTGGTCCTTTTGGTTGCAAAAAGTTTATCTGTTATGCCTACAGCATGGTGATCCTTCTCAAGACCTAAAAAGAATTACATTATTAAATAACACAGGTCACTGACATTTTCTCCAAGTTTTGTAATTTTATAATGATTTTCAACTAAATAAATACAAAGAAAATTGTCAGTTACTCTTCATATATTATGCTACAGGCAAAGTTAAGCAATCCATGTAGAACCAAATTAAATAATGGAAAACTGCCACAGCTGCTCAATTTTCTTGTCTTTAATAGTATTTTACTGCCATGGCATTGTCTTATGTGTCAATGTTTACCTTTCCAGGCCTGTACATATGGAGAGTAACTGACAAATTCCTTGACATTTATTTTATTCAAATCACTGCATAATAATAAAACTTGTGTGTAGAATCAGAAAACCATCTTTTCCATGAAAGCTTTGTTGACATTTATCAAAATTAAAACTTTTATACTGGGCCATGTTGTGAAATAAGTCTCAGCAAATCTCTACCTGCAACAAGATTAATGAAAGCTCTACCTGAAATAAAAATGCAACAGAGTGAATAAAGGTAATAAGGCTGGTTCTTGACTCTTGTTTGATATGATTCAAAAAAAACAAAAGCATAACTTCCTGAACATCCCCCATACAATAAACAAGCAAGATTATCTATTTACCTGTCCTGGGGCATGCAGAAAATTGATTTATTTCATGCATGCCACTCAAGTTGGTATTTTCAAACTCAGTTAGGTTTCAAACTCAGTGAGGTCCTGACAAAGCGCCACCTACACCACCAGAAAAGGCCAATGCTGTGAAAGCGATTGAGAATCACAAGTTTTTTTTGAGTGCCTGCCAGTACTACCCTATCCTTTTTCATCTCACCTAAATTTCCCTGTATCTGTCATCCCTCGCACAGACCGCTGATCAGAACCATGCCAGTATATTAAACCTAGGGGCCAAAGAACCTATATAGAAGGTTGATTTTTATGTTAATGACAGATTGTCATGCCAGTGTTGTTCAGCTACTGCGGTATTGGCATAGCAAATTTATAGATTTGAGGCACTTCTGAAAGGGCTTTCCCCAATGCTGGGAATCCAACACTGTGCCAATAATACCCAGAGGTAATCTCAGTGCTGTCACAGTCTGTATTTCAAGTCAAGAGTAGTCAATTGGATATGGCTTCATTTAGCATGTATGAGCAGGGTAGTGATGGACAGGTCCGGTTCAGTCTGGTTCTCAGCCAAATTTTGTGAACCCTGGACCGAACCTCAGGTCCGGTTCTACTTAAGTACAGAACCCCGGACCAAACCATCGGTTCCGGTTCTTTCAGGTCCGGTTCTGGTTCAGGCTTCATAGAACCAAGAACTGAACCTTACATGTAAGTATATTTTTGCATTTTTCGTTTTTCGGCTTACACTCAGGTCGCAGGTAGTAAAACAACCATGTATTTAATTAATATATTGTTAAAGAAAAATTATAGAGTGGCCTGCCCCCACCCCGCCTCGCCTCACAGTCACAGACTCCTGCCGTTCACGCTGCCTGCTATTGCAACTTGCCACCCCCGTCTGCCGCCGTTCGCCGTCCGTTCACTCCATTGGGCGTGGGCGCTGGCCACCGGCGCTTGAGCGAAGGGGGTGGTTGCTGCTGTGGTTGTTGCCGCTGCTGCGATTACTGCTGTTGCTGTTTCTGCTGCCGTAGCCATAGCCGTTGGGTTTCATGCGGTAGTCACTGTGGTCCGTAGTCACGTGGGTCTTGACGTGTCCATTGTCATTTCCATATCCATTGCCGTTACCGTTAGCATTGGAGGCATTGATGGTGGCGTTGGCATTGTGGCTGGTGTGGTGGTGGTGGTGGTGGTGGGTGGTTATTGTTGCTAACTCTCCGCTAGAAAAAAGTAATAGATAAATTAACCAAAAAAGAGGACTTACTATTTATTGCAATACTGGCAACCCCCCCTGCCGCCGTTCGCCATCCGTTCACGCCATTGGGGGTGAGTGCTAGCCACCGGCACCTGAGCAAAGGGGCCAGGTGCTGCTGCCGTTGTGGTTCATGCCATAGCCAATGCCGATTCCGTTAGCATGCGTTGGTGTTGGTGTTGGTGTTGGTGTTGGCATTGTGGGGTTGCTGGTGGTAGTGGTGGTGGTGGCGGCGGTGGGATGGATTGCTGCTGGCGTTGCTAACTCACGCCTAGCGCAGTAAGTAACTAAAAGTTAAAGTTAGTTGAAGTACATGAAATACCTAAAAAATGGGACTTATCTTAAGCAGAACAGTTCGCCGCGAACTGTTCTGCTCATCAGTGTGCGAATCGTCGCCGGCGTCCGAGTTTCCGTTGTTGTTGAGGGGGTGGGAAGTGGGAGTGTGGTGGGAGGCGGGAAGCGAGTTCATCTTCAACGGTTCAATGACATGACATGTCACGGTACACTCGTTTTGGACACCGGTTTGGACTGGTCCGAACGGGTTCTGGACCACGGCAAAACACGTGAACGCGGAACTGGACTTCAGGTCCGGTTCATGCCTGGCCTCGAACCTGGACCCGAACCGTGGTTCGGTTCTCATTGGTTCAGGTTTGAACCACGGTTCCGAACCAGACCTGTCCATCACTAGAGCAGGGGGCACAACATCTGTATTGGTGTGACTAGTATACAAGACACTAAGGGCAACGAAACAAGTGCAGTGGTGAGAATATGAAGGCAAATACGAGAGCAGTGATGGCGGCAAAGCGAAACGGCGAAGAAATGAGTGAGAAAGAAATCCTAAGGGGTGCGAGATCCGAGCGATGTCTGAGTGACTTTGGTCACCATATGAGTTGCTTGTGAAGGGCCGCTTGCCAGGCCTCAGTGAACTCCGACATGCTTTTCTCTTGCGTACCTGGATACTTCAGCAGATCGGCCTGGAAGCATTGCGTGAAGAACCTGTGAATTTGTCAAATTGGTGTTTCAGCATGGATGGATTGCCTCGTACCAGGTGTTTCCGTGACTGGTTGAACAGAGAATGAGGCTTATGGCAGTGGATAATGTTGCCACTGAGGCTGCGGCAACATTAGACACAACCTGTTTCAGCCTTGGCCGACAATCGTTTGGTCAGGGCTCGTCATCCTACCATCATCATATGATTTTGCAAATCCATGTCTGGATATAGCAGCAACGACCGATTCCCAAGGCCAACTTGTCCTTTTTCGTCTAACGCTCTCACAGTGATTTCCATTTTTGGCGGTGTACGTTATTCCCTCAATACCCGCGCCAATTCGATCGCCTCCAAATGGTACACACGAACCTATTACTAATATTTAGTCCTGAGTCAGAAGCTTTCAATCCACAGTGGTTCAAGCTTCAAGCTTCAAGTTTGATATTATTATTATAATGAGGTCCAAATCCTATGATTGCCGTGTCCGTTCGTGCATGTGTACCTGCCGTGAGTATGAAAACGAAACTAGTAAAGATAAAGTGGTCCTGGAGCGTGCAGCGGAGGAATGAAACATTTCAAAAGTAAAGAAAAAACCTTGAAAAATTTAAAATGATTTTGGGGGAGTGACTGCTATTATCGTTCGTATGAATGGTTTCTAGAGGTATACATGCCATATTCTGAGCTCGAATCGATGAAAGGATTTGATATGTAAGCGTCTTCGTAGGCGTCGCGAGAATCGAAGAGACCTGTCCAAGGACATCTGGGCTCGGTGTCATTCCAGGCTGACGGACAGGGAGTATCGTCCGAATGTAGCTGGCCGTGCATACACCAAGACATGAGGAACGGTTCTGTAAGAGCCATCAAAATGTCATCCGTTATTGGCGCAAACTGGAATGGAGGTTCGTTAGTCGATACTCTGACCGACGGTGAAGTGATTAATTCTGCGGGCACCAAGGTGCGGCTTGCGATGAATTCTTGAGGGGTTGTGACGGGGGTGGCGACGGAGATGGGGAAATTTGTGGTGTCGACTGATGAGAACAAAGCAGACGCTAGGATGGCAGCGAGAGTCCCCTGAGACGTGGTTGAGAGGACAGTTTCCCGCCGCGAATGGCTAGAGCTAATGGCTGTCCTGGATGGCAAGGGCACTGAGTTACAATGGGGATCTTGAAATCGTGGGACAGATTCAGCTTCAAAAGTCGGCAGTGAAACCAGCCTGTTTTGGTGGCTTGATGACGGAACTGTAAAGCCCAATAAGCAGTCGATACATGTGCGATGGGAAGCCAGCACTACTGACAAGCGGGAAGCATGCGAGGATTCGTCGTTGATAAGTTCTGGGGTGCCTCGCAAGGATAATAAGATTGGACCTGTGTCACGGAAGCGGCGATGGGAGGGGGGATATGGATAGCCGGCGGATTCTCCGGAGTATAAAGGTGATAGCCATAACGAACAACCGGTGCGGGCAGTCGAGAAGCATCCCGAGGATGAGCATAAGTGGCCATTCTGGAACTTTGAATTGGGATTTGACCACTGGAAGCTATGTTTACTTGCCAGGGTACATTTTGGTCCGTGTCGCGGCGAGATTCATCGGTCACAGTGCGAGGACGTTCTTCGCGTTCGATGTCCACAGGGCTAAAGTTATGGAATGTTGCCACGTTCAGATTGGTGCTGGGACGTGTGTTGGGACGTGGGCTGTTTCGTAGAGCCTTTCTCCTCTTGTAAGAGATTGTGTCCCCGTTAAACTGGTAGGACCGGATCGGGTTGACTCGGAAGACGGAGGTTTGGACGGAAGCCTCAGAGAGGTTGAAACGGCCTTTCGATGTCGGATTCATCTGCCCTTCGAAAGCCCTTCCGAGTCGGACAGGATGGAGGTAGGAGGATGGTAGACTCGGAGTGAGCGTGACTACTTGGCGATATTGTTATAAGCCAATATCATGATTATTTCAAAAAAGTCATGCATTTTCAATAATTCCCTTCTTTAACGGAGTACTCTCTGCCAATTCTAGCGGACAGCCATCAAGCAAAGCTTTCGATATGGCTATTCACTGCCCTGCCGTCCCCATAAACGACGAATTGTAGGTTCAAATTCAGCGTCCATCCTTACAATCCTTTTCCAAGCTTGTGAAATGTCCCGTCACGCGTAGGCTTCCGTCGTTGCAAGCTTCCGAGTCGGATAACGTTATGATCTTAGCCACAAGCCCTTGGACCATAAAATACAAGTGTTCGAATACCTTGAGGCTCAAATACCACCCACGTCAGTGTCGTACATTCCATTAACACCTGCTGATGGTGGTACTCATCCATTGTGCCTTTCACTCTTGTCAGCGTCTAGATTATCATGCTTGCGATAACCAAAGCCGAAGCCGTGTTCAAGAAGGTTCGGCGTGCTCAGAGGGATTGGAATTCCCCGGTGTTGACCTACGAGGAGATGAAAGTCAAGTCCAAGAACCCCAGCGCGGTAGGCTATATATCCGCCGTTTTTCTATGGTTACATCATCGCTCCTTATTCTCAGAATACCTATATCATCGATGTCCGTGAACCCGACGAATTTGCAGAGGGAGCGATCCCTTTATCCATCAACCTGCCCCTCTCTTCGCTGATGGACACTCTCGACCTTTCCAATACCCAATTCAAGGACCAATTTGGATTCAATAAACCGGAGAACGACGACGACATCACTTTCTACTGTCTCAAGGGCATCCGAAGTGTTACAGCCACCGATATAGCGAGAAGCAATGGATACACGAAGTATGTCCTTTTGAATCAAGACCCAAGCCCTTTATTGAAACAAGTCATAGTGTTTCCGACTATACTGGGTCGTGGGTGGAGTGGGTGGTCCAGCCGGACGCCCAGATATTCTTTCCGGTACCGGAGATGAGCAAGCCGCTCGAGACCAAATCGCAATACCTTTAGGCTTATTTTGTTGCATGTCCCGACTCCTGTCCAATTGTTTTCGTGTCATACGTCTGCACAGTAAATACGATAGACCAAAAGCAAGCCGTCGTTCTCTACTAGTCCATAAGATACCTCCCAGCCATGTTTTCGGAAGCATGAAATATATCGCAGTGAAATGCTCAGTCCACTCAATAGCAATCATACTCGCCCGGACCGTAATAGTGGTTTCCTTGTACGCCCCGCCTCCCGGCATCATTCCCCACTGCGTGTCGATGTCATGTAAAATAGACATTCCGTCCCAGTCATCAGAAGCTGCTTCTACATCCTCCACCGTGACCATGGACGCCCTTCCACGCGGAAGATGTACACCAGCGTGGGAATATGCCTGCTGGGGAATTTCACAGACATGCTTCTGGACTTTGGCGACACTGCTGAGGGGGATGAGGCGCCGCCCGTTCAGGTGGAGGCGCTGCCTCCCCATTGCCGCCGCATGTCGCTTACCAGAACAATGGCTGGCTTGTGAGTTCGGGTGCATTGTGATATTGCAGACTGTGCACGTCCACATTTGAGAGGCCATGTACAATGGGTTCTGGTTGGAGGAAGGCTTGTGGAGGCTAGATGTTCCAAGGTCACGATTGTCACACGTTTTTCTCAGAGACGGTTCAGTGATCAGCATGGAATTCTTTCGAGACGTGACCGTTGCCCTGAGAGGTCCCACTGGTGCCCCCCAAACTGCAGCGGACACCATTGCAAAACTCAGTGATAGACTTTCTCCTGCTACCCTTCTAGCCGATCGACGAGCCGCTGTGTTATCTCTCAAAGGACTCTCAAGGGACTGCAAAAAGGAGGTCGGCGATCGCGCACTCCCTGGGCTTTTGGAAGTCTTGTCCAATGATGCGGAATTGGACGCGGACATCGGAAAGGCTGTCCTAGAGACGTTGAACGTCTTATGCGATATTGACGATGGTACGGCTGAACTGGGGTTCAAGCACACAGACTACGTGTTGGCCAATGACAAGGCAACCCATACCCTATTCGCTCTGCTTGGAGATACAAACTTCTACACTCGGTTTGCCACACTTCAGTACTTGACCACTATTTTGCAACATCGGCGGCAGGCCGTCCAGGGCTATTTCCTCACGGCCCCAGTCGGTGCCACCACCGTGATAACTGTCCTCGAAGATAAGAGAGAGATCATTCGCAACGGTGCGTGTCTTGTTCCATAACCGGACCGCGAATGGGAAACGGGAAGTCTTTGTCGAGCCTTCCCCGTGCGTTATTTTCTTTGAACGGATTTAATTACATTGATGTGACCAAGTTCTGAACTCGGGCTAAATCATCTACGGAGGGGGCACTCGTCCAAAGTCTAAATTCGGTGAAATCAATGTGTTTACTTCGCTTCCCTTTCGCAGAGTGCATTTCGATGGTGCAATCTCTGATCTCTCAGAGTCCCGACATCCAGAAAATACTTGCCTTCGAGGGTGGGTTCGAAAAGCTGTTCAATATCCTTACGCGAGAAGGCGGAATAGAAGGGGGAGTCGTAGCTCAAGAAACGCTTACCTGCGTTGATGGCCTCCTTCGCTTCAATGTGTCTAATCAGGTTCGGGGTTAACATGTTCACATATATTGGCACTTAACCAACCCCGCCTTCTAGAGCTACTTTCATGAAACCACCCTTATACCAGTTCTGTTCTCCTTCCTTCTGTTCCCACCCAAAGTTCAATTCGTGACCCTGCACCTCAAGAATTCGCATTGCAATTTTGGGATCGGCAGAAGCTGACGAACGGTAGTCTTGTGGTCGGTATAATGGGAATTCTCGCAGGATCAAAAGGAACCAACGTATACCATTCTATTTTCCGTTATTGAAAATAAATGCCAATAATGTCGACTCACCTCTAGGTTCAGGAAATATCCACCTTTTCTCGGTGTTTCATTGAAATCGCATTAGCTTCTAATGCACCTACCCCACTCAAAACACAGGTTCGCCCAAATCAACCACCATTATCTCGAGATGTATATTCACCATACCTAGGCACTCCGCTTACTCCCCACTAACCTGACGTTTCCCCTTTCCGAACTATTCCTGACACCCTATCTTCCCGTCCCAGAGTCCAATGGGGAAGAATGGGATCGCCTAGAGCCCACATCAGCACTCGACGCACTCGTCGAGCTAGCCCTTCACGGAGAATACAACAGTATTGATAGCGGGAAGGGTGTCAGGGATGAATTAGAACTGAGATGCAGTGCTGCGGGTTTGTTCGAGGTGCCTTACGGCGGTGGTTGTGATGTCTTCAAATGCTGATTACCTTGTAGAATTTCGTCCGCAAAGAAGAGATTAGACAAGCGATCGTGCAAGCGATGCTTCCTCTGGCGGGTTCAGGTTCTTCATTGTATTCCCACTAGTTACAACAGTTCATCTCAAGTTGGCCCCTACAGGTCCCTCCGAACAACCACCGATAACCCCATTACTGCAATCTCTCTCATCACCACCGAACTCTCCTCTTGACGCGGCTGCTTTGACATCGACACATCTCGCTTCTCTTCTCTTCGCTCACCTCGTTCGCTCGTCTCCTCGCGCCAAAGCGCTTGCCCGATCAATTATGCCTCCTCCGCTCTCCCCCGATGGAACCGACTCTGGCACGCTTTTCGTGCCTGCAGACGGCGCACCTGTAGAACTGAAGGAGAAGGCGGATGAGAGTGATGAACCCCCACAGACACTGCTTCAAATACTCAGCGAAAATATTTTCACTTTCATTGTTGTCCCGTTCTCGTGCTGAGTCTTCCGAGCGGGAGTCGCGGGCCTGGGACCGGTTGATTGTTGGATACCTTTGTCTTCTTTCCCAGTGGCTTTGGGAGGATCCAGCAGCCGTTCGGGAATTTTTGGATGCCGGTGGATTAGGTGTCGTACGTTTCCCCTTGCAAACAACATTAGTTCTGTTTCACTGACCACGGCAGAACTAATAGCTGGTAGAGCCTATCAATCAGACATTTGACACAGATGCTCTTGTTCCCGGCCTTTGTGTCTTTCTATTAGGTGTTTGCTACGAATTCAACCGGGATCCAGGCGAAATCACCAGGTATGTGACCAAATCACATCTCTCACGTATTGTACTTTTGATATCAGATAGGGCTACGATATACGCTATCCTGAACCGACTCGGCATCGATACACTCATCGGGCGCATGGCTCGCCTCAGAGAAGATGAGCGGTTCAAGGCCATTGGCCCGATTCGATTGTTCTCTCTTACCCCACCCAGCACATCACCACCCCGGATTAAAAATGGAGGCTGAAAATGGCGTAGAGATATGGTTTGATTGGGCGTTCATCGACTTTTGGAAGTCCAATTACTGTGAGATCTACATTGTAATGGATGCAGCCGAATTCTTCTCAAACTTTGGTTATCATATCAAGATACAGTCCAAAGAGGATTATCCACTGATCCGAACTCGTTATCTTCCGCGTCTGGTAACCGTCTCACCTTGCTTGTATTGTTTCTTTAGTGAACGTTTTGGATACGACAGGGCAAAATGCTGAAACTGCCGCAATGCTAGTGACTTCGTTGCGGGACGTCATCACCCAACAGTCCCTCAGAGATTGAAGCCCTTCAAAATAAGTTGAAGAACGTGTCCGCAGAAGGTGACCAGGTATTTAAAAATGTTCTTTGTGACGGGAATGCGTTAACGAAAGCCATTCGTTGCGGATTAGTTTGCTGCATTGCGACAACAAGTTGTTTTGCTGTCTTCCCAGCT
>OY744470.1:2308109-2356581 GCA_963556145.1 Hygrocybe punicea
GGTCCGGTTCAGTCTGGTTCTCAGCCAAATTTTGTGAACCCTGGACCGAACCTCAGGTCCGGTTCTACTTAAGTACAGAACCCCGGACCAAACCATCGGTTCCGGTTCTTTCAGGTCCGGTTCTGGTTCAGGCTTCATAGAACCAAGAACTGAACCTTACATGTAAGTATATTTTTGCATTTTTCGTTTTTCGGCTTACACTCAGGTCGCAGGTAGTAAAACAACCATGTATTTAATTAATATATTGTTAAAGAAAAATTATAGAGTGGCCTGCCCCCACCCCGCCTCGCCTCACAGTCACAGACTCCTGCCGTTCACGCTGCCTGCTATTGCAACTTGCCACCCCCGTCTGCCGCCGTTCGCCGTCCGTTCACTCCATTGGGCGTGGGCGCTGGCCACCGGCGCTTGAGCGAAGGGGGTGGTTGCTGCTGTGGTTGTTGCCGCTGCTGCGATTACTGCTGTTGCTGTTTCTGCTACCGTAGCCATAGCCGTTGGGTTTCATGCGGTAGTCACTGTGGTCCGTAGTCACGTGGGTCTTGACGTGTCCATTGTCATTTCCATATCCATTGCCGTTACCGTTAGCATTGGAGGCATTGATGGTGGCGTTGGCATTGTGGCTGGTGTGGTGGTGGTGGTGGTGGTGGGTGGTTATTGTTGCTAACTCTCCGCTAGAAAAAAGTAATAGATAAATTAACCAAAAAAGAGGACTTACTATTTATTGCAATACTGGCAACCCCCCCTGCCGCCGTTCGCCATCCGTTCACGCCATTGGGGGTGAGTGCTAGCCACCGGCACCTGAGCAAAGGGGCCAGGTGCTGCTGCCGTTGTGGTTCATGCCATAGCCAATGCCGATTCCGTTAGCATGCGTTGGTGTTGGTGTTGGTGTTGGTGTTGGCATTGTGGGGTTGCTGGTGGTAGTGGTGGTGGTGGCGGCGGTGGGATGGATTGCTGCTGGCGTTGCTAACTCACGCCTAGCGCAGTAAGTAACTAAAAGTTAAAGTTAGTTGAAGTACATGAAATACCTAAAAAATGGGACTTATCTTAAGCAGAACAGTTCGCCGCGAACTGTTCTGCTCATCAGTGTGCGATCGTCGCCGGCGTCCGAGTTTCCGTTGTTGTTGAGGGGGTGGGAAGTACACAACCAAAAAACCAAGTTCATCTTCAACGGTTCAATGACATGACATGTCACGGTACACTCGTTTTGGACACCGGTTTGGACTGGTCCGAACGGGTTCTGGACCACGGCAAAACACGTGAACGCGGAACTGGACTTCAGGTCCGGTTCATGCCTGGCCTCGAACCTGGACCCGACCGACCGTGGTTCGGTTCTCATTGGTTCAGGTTTGAACCACGGTTCCGAACCAGACCTGTCCATCACTAGAGCAGGGGGCACAACATCTGTATTGGTGTGACTAGTATACAAGACACTAAGGGCAACGAAACAAGTGCAGTGGTGAGAATATGAAGGCAAATACGAGAGCAGTGATGGCGGCAAAGCGAAACGGCGAAGAAATGAGTGAGAAAGAAATCCTAAGGGGTGCGAGATCCGAGCGATGTCTGAGTGACTTTGGTCACCATATGAGTTGCTTGTGAAGGGCCGCTTGCCAGGCCTCAGTGAACTCCGACATGCTTTTCTCTTGCGTACCTGGATACTTCAGCAGATCGGCCTGGAAGCATTGCGTGAAGAACCTGTGAATTTGTCAAATTGGTGTTTCAGCATGGATGGATTGCCTCGTACCAGGTGTTTCCGTGACTGGTTGAACAGAGAATGAGGCTTATGGCAGTGGATAATGTTGCCACTGAGGCTGCGGCAACATTAGACACAACCTGTTTCAGCCTTGGCCGACAATCGTTTGGTCAGGGCTCGTCATCCTACCATCATCATATGATTTTGCAAATCCATGTCTGGATATAGCAGCAACGACCGATTCCCAAGGCCAACTTGTCCTTTTTCGTCTAACGCTCTCACAGTGATTTCCATTTTTGGCGGTGTACGTTATTCCCTCAATACCCGCGCCAATTCGATCGCCTCCAAATGGTACACACGAACCTATTACTAATATTTAGTCCTGAGTCAGAAGCTTTCAATCCACAGTGGTTCAAGCTTCAAGCTTCAAGTTTGATATTATTATTATAATGAGGTCCAAATCCTATGATTGCCGTGTCCGTTCGTGCATGTGTACCTGCCGTGAGTATGAAAACGAAACTAGTAAAGATAAAGTGGTCCTGGAGCGTGCAGCGGAGGAATGAAACATTTCAAAAGTAAAGAAAAAACCTTGAAAAATTTAAAATGATTTTGGGGGAGTGACTGCTATTATCGTTCGTATGAATGGTTTCTAGAGGTATACATGCCATATTCTGAGCTCGAATCGATGAAAGGATTTGATATGTAAGCGTCTTCGTAGGCGTCGCGAGAATCGAAGAGACCTGTCCAAGGACATCTGGGCTCGGTGTCATTCCAGGCTGACGGACAGGGAGTATCGTCCGAATGTAGCTGGCCGTGCATACACCAAGACATGAGGAACGGTTCTGTAAGAGCCATCAAAATGTCATCCGTTATTGGCGCAAACTGGAATGGAGGTTCGTTAGTCGATACTCTGACCGACGGTGAAGTGATTAATTCTGCGGGCACCAAGGTGCGGCTTGCGATGAATTCTTGAGGGGTTGTGACGGGGGTGGCGACGGAGATGGGGAAATTTGTGGTGTCGACTGATGAGAACAAAGCAGACGCTAGGATGGCAGCGAGAGTCCCCTGAGACGTGGTTGAGAGGACAGTTTCCCGCCGCGAATGGCTAGAGCTAATGGCTGTCCTGGATGGCAAGGGCACTGAGTTACAATGGGGATCTTGAAATCGTGGGACAGATTCAGCTTCAAAAGTCGGCAGTGAAACCAGCCTGTTTTGGTGGCTTGATGACGGAACTGTAAAGCCCAATAAGCAGTCGATACATGTGCGATGGGAAGCCAGCACTACTGACAAGCGGGAAGCATGCGAGGATTCGTCGTTGATAAGTTCTGGGGTGCCTCGCAAGGATAATAAGATTGGACCTGTGTCACGGAAGCGGCGATGGGAGGGGGGATATGGATAGCCGGCGGATTCTCCGGAGTATAAAGGTGATAGCCATAACGAACAACCGGTGCGGGCAGTCGAGAAGCATCCCGAGGATGAGCATAAGTGGCCATTCTGGAACTTTGAATTGGGATTTGACCACTGGAAGCTATGTTTACTTGCCAGGGTACATTTTGGTCCGTGTCGCGGCGAGATTCATCGGTCACAGTGCGAGGACGTTCTTCGCGTTCGATGTCCACAGGGCTAAAGTTATGGAATGTTGCCACGTTCAGATTGGTGCTGGGACGTGTGTTGGGACGTGGGCTGTTTCGTAGAGCCTTTCTCCTCTTGTAAGAGATTGTGTCCCCGTTAAACTGGTAGGACCGGATCGGGTTGACTCGGAAGACGGAGGTTTGGACGGAAGCCTCAGAGAGGTTGAAACGGCCTTTCGATGTCGGATTCATCTGCCCTTCGAAAGCCCTTCCGAGTCGGACAGGATGGAGGTAGGAGGATGGTAGACTCGGAGTGAGCGTGACTACTTGGCGATATTGTTATAAGCCAATATCATGATTATTTCAAAAAAGTCATGCATTTTCAATAATTCCCTTCTTTAACGGAGTACTCTCTGCCAATTCTAGCGGACAGCCATCAAGCAAAGCTTTCGATATGGCTATTCACTGCCCTGCCGTCCCCATAAACGACGAATTGTAGGTTCAAATTCAGCGTCCATCCTTACAATCCTTTTCCAAGCTTGTGAAATGTCCCGTCACGCGTAGGCTTCCGTCGTTGCAAGCTTCCGAGTCGGATAACGTTATGATCTTAGCCACAAGCCCTTGGACCATAAAATACAAGTGTTCGAATACCTTGAGGCTCAAATACCACCCACGTCAGTGTCGTACATTCCATTAACACCTGCTGATGGTGGTACTCATCCATTGTGCCTTTCACTCTTGTCAGCGTCTAGATTATCATGCTTGCGATAACCAAAGCCGAAGCCGTGTTCAAGAAGGTTCGGCGTGCTCAGAGGGATTGGAATTCCCCGGTGTTGACCTACGAGGAGATGAAAGTCAAGTCCAAGAACCCCAGCGCGGTAGGCTATATATCCGCCGTTTTTCTATGGTTACATCATCGCTCCTTATTCTCAGAATACCTATATCATCGATGTCCGTGAACCCGACGAATTTGCAGAGGGAGCGATCCCTTTATCCATCAACCTGCCCCTCTCTTCGCTGATGGACACTCTCGACCTTTCCAATACCCAATTCAAGGACCAATTTGGATTCAATAAACCGGAGAACGACGACGACATCACTTTCTACTGTCTCAAGGGCATCCGAAGTGTTACAGCCACCGATATAGCGAGAAGCAATGGATACACGAAGTATGTCCTTTTGAATCAAGACCCAAGCCCTTTATTGAAACAAGTCATAGTGTTTCCGACTATACTGGGTCGTGGGTGGAGTGGGTGGTCCAGCCGGACGCCCAGATATTCTTTCCGGTACCGGAGATGAGCAAGCCGCTCGAGACCAAATCGCAATACCTTTAGGCTTATTTTGTTGCATGTCCCGACTCCTGTCCAATTGTTTTCGTGTCATACGTCTGCACAGTAAATACGATAGACCAAAAGCAAGCCGTCGTTCTCTACTAGTCCATAAGATACCTCCCAGCCATGTTTTCGGAAGCATGAAATATATCGCAGTGAAATGCTCAGTCCACTCAATAGCAATCATACTCGCCCGGACCGTAATAGTGGTTTCCTTGTACGCCCCGCCTCCCGGCATCATTCCCCACTGCGTGTCGATGTCATGTAAAATAGACATTCCGTCCCAGTCATCAGAAGCTGCTTCTACATCCTCCACCGTGACCATGGACGCCCTTCCACGCGGAAGATGTACACCAGCGTGGGAATATGCCTGCTGGGGAATTTCACAGACATGCTTCTGGACTTTGGCGACACTGCTGAGGGGGATGAGGCGCCGCCCGTTCAGGTGGAGGCGCTGCCTCCCCATTGCCGCCGCATGTCGCTTACCAGAACAATGGCTGGCTTGTGAGTTCGGGTGCATTGTGATATTGCAGACTGTGCACGTCCACATTTGAGAGGCCATGTACAATGGGTTCTGGTTGGAGGAAGGCTTGTGGAGGCTAGATGTTCCAAGGTCACGATTGTCACACGTTTTTCTCAGAGACGGTTCAGTGATCAGCATGGAATTCTTTCGAGACGTGACCGTTGCCCTGAGAGGTCCCACTGGTGCCCCCCAAACTGCAGCGGACACCATTGCAAAACTCAGTGATAGACTTTCTCCTGCTACCCTTCTAGCCGATCGACGAGCCGCTGTGTTATCTCTCAAAGGACTCTCAAGGGACTGCAAAAAGGAGGTCGGCGATCGCGCACTCCCTGGGCTTTTGGAAGTCTTGTCCAATGATGCGGAATTGGACGCGGACATCGGAAAGGCTGTCCTAGAGACGTTGAACGTCTTATGCGATATTGACGATGGTACGGCTGAACTGGGGTTCAAGCACACAGACTACGTGTTGGCCAATGACAAGGCAACCCATACCCTATTCGCTCTGCTTGGAGATACAAACTTCTACACTCGGTTTGCCACACTTCAGTACTTGACCACTATTTTGCAACATCGGCGGCAGGCCGTCCAGGGCTATTTCCTCACGGCCCCAGTCGGTGCCACCACCGTGATAACTGTCCTCGAAGATAAGAGAGAGATCATTCGCAACGGTGCGTGTCTTGTTCCATAACCGGACCGCGAATGGGAAACGGGAAGTCTTTGTCGAGCCTTCCCCGTGCGTTATTTTCTTTGAACGGATTTAATTACATTGATGTGACCAAGTTCTGAACTCGGGCTAAATCATCTACGGAGGGGGCACTCGTCCAAAGTCTAAATTCGGTGAAATCAATGTGTTTACTTCGCTTCCCTTTCGCAGAGTGCATTTCGATGGTGCAATCTCTGATCTCTCAGAGTCCCGACATCCAGAAAATACTTGCCTTCGAGGGTGGGTTCGAAAAGCTGTTCAATATCCTTACGCGAGAAGGCGGAATAGAAGGGGGAGTCGTAGCTCAAGAAACGCTTACCTGCGTTGATGGCCTCCTTCGCTTCAATGTGTCTAATCAGGTTCGGGTTAACATGTTCACATATATTGGCACTTAACCAACCCCGCCTTCTAGAGCTACTTTCATGAAACCACCCTTATACCAGTTCTGTTCTCCTTCCTTCTGTTCCCACCCAAAGTTCAAATTCGTGACCCTGCACCTCAAGAATTCGCATTGCAATTTTGGGATCGGCAGAAGCTGACGAACGGTAGTCTTGTGGTCGGTATAATGGGAATTCTCGCAGGATCAAAAGGAACCAACGTATACCATTCTATTTTCCGTTATTGAAAATAAATGCCAATAATGTCGACTCACCTCTAGGTTCAGGAAATATCCACCTTTTCTCGGTGTTTCATTGAAATCGCATTAGCTTCTAATGCACCTACCCCACTCAAAACACAGGTTCGCCCAAATCAACCACCATTATCTCGAGATGTATATTCACCATACCTAGGCACTCCGCTTACTCCCCACTAACCTGACGTTTCCCCTTTCCGAACTATTCCTGACACCCTATCTTCCCGTCCCAGAGTCCAATGGGGAAGAATGGGATCGCCTAGAGCCCACATCAGCACTCGACGCACTCGTCGAGCTAGCCCTTCACGGAGAATACAACAGTATTGATAGCGGGAAGGGTGTCAGGGATGAATTAGAACTGAGATGCAGTGCTGCGGGTTTGTTCGAGGTGCCTTACGGCGGTGGTTGTGATGTCTTCAAATGCTGATTACCTTGTAGAATTTCGTCCGCAAAGAAGAGATTAGACAAGCGATCGTGCAAGCGATGCTTCCTCTGGCGGGTTCAGGTTCTTCATTGTATTCCCACTAGTTACAACAGTTCATCTCAAGTTGGCCCCTACAGGTCCCTCCGAACAACCACCGATAACCCCATTACTGCAATCTCTCTCATCACCACCGAACTCTCCTCTTGACGCGGCTGCTTTGACATCGACACATCTCGCTTCTCTTCTCTTCGCTCACCTCGTTCGCTCGTCTCCTCGCGCCAAAGCGCTTGCCCGATCAATTATGCCTCCTCCGCTCTCCCCCGATGGAACCGACTCTGGCACGCTTTTCGTGCCTGCAGACGGCGCACCTGTAGAACTGAAGGAGAAGGCGGATGAGAGTGATGAACCCCCACAGACACTGCTTCAAATACTCAGCGAAAATATTTCACTTTCATTGTTGTCCCGTTCTCGTGCTGAGTCTTCCGAGCGGGAGTCGCGGGCCTGGGACCGGTTGATTGTTGGATACCTTTGTCTTCTTTCCCAGTGGCTTTGGGAGGATCCAGCAGCCGTTCGGGAATTTTTGGATGCCGGTGGATTAGGTGTCGTACGTTTCCCCTTGCAAACAACATTAGTTCTGTTTCACTGACCACGGCAGAACTAATAGCTGGTAGAGCCTATCAATCAGACATTTGACACAGATGCTCTTGTTCCCGGCCTTTGTGTCTTTCTATTAGGTGTTTGCTACGAATTCAACCGGGATCCAGGCGAAATCACCAGGTATGTGACCAAATCACATCTCTCACGTATTGTACTTTTGATATCAGATAGGGCTACGATATACGCTATCCTGAACCGACTCGGCATCGATACACTCATCGGGCGCATGGCTCGCCTCAGAGAAGATGAGCGGTTCAAGGCCATTGGCCCCGATTCGATTGTTCTCTCTTACCCCACCCCAGCACATCACCACCCCGGATTAAAAATGGAGGCTGAAAATGGCGTAGAGATATGGTTTGATTGGGCGTTCATCGACTTTTGGAAGTCCAATTACTGTGAGATCTACATTGTAATGGATGCAGCCGAATTCTTCTCAAACTTTGGTTATCATATCAAGATACAGTCCAAAGAGGATTATCCACTGATCCGAACTCGTTATCTTCCGCGTCTGGTAACCGTCTCACCTTGCTTGTATTGTTTCTTTAGTGAACGTTTTGGATACGACAGGGCAAAATGCTGAAACTGCCGCAATGCTAGTGACTTCGTTGCGGGACGTCATCACCCAACAGTCCTCAGAGATTGAAGCCCTTCAAAATAAGTTGAAGAACGTGTCCGCAGAAGGTGACCAGGTATTTAAAAATGTTCTTTGTGACGGGAATGCGTTAACGAAAGCCATTCGTTGCGGATTAGTTTGCTGCATTGCGACAACAAGTTGTTTTGCTGTCTTCCCAGCTGCAAAGCTCGGAGGATAAGCGGAGGGAGGTGGAAAAAGAGCAGGAGGATCTGTTAGTTTTGTTAGATGAGTTAAATAGTAAACGGCGAATGGACAAAGGAAAGCTTCGGGCGGCGGGATTGGTTGTTTCGGAGGATGAGGGGGATGAGGAGGAGGGAGAGGGAGATGATCAATGAATACCACGGTTAGTTAATTTGAAGAATGTAAATATTTGAGTGGGATGCGGTCGATAACAATCATATAATGGTACATGAAAATCACTTTATTAGGTGTCAACTCTCCAAGGTACAAATGCACATAACTGAACAATTAGGTGATCGTGATTTAAGGGAGGATGGCGAACTGTCAGATGGCATATACTGTCCCTGACCATTGGTCCCATAGAGATTGTCGAGACTTCTCATGTCCGATCATCGCGGTGAACCGAAGAACTCGCCACACATCTTGGAAAGAGCTGGCGAGTCCCAGGCTGATCCTGACGACACCAAGTTCTTTTCCGCGGGCTTTTTCGAATTCCTTGAGGGTGATTCCGGGCGTGAGGAGACTTATCTCCCTCTCGACACCTAGGAGGGCTGCTGCTCCACCTGAGTTACACATGCAACCGGTGCGGAGGGAGATGGAGTGCTTCGAGGCTGCGTATTCGATAAACGTATGGGGCATCATTTCTCCTGTGGGCTGAGAAATTTGAATCAGGAGCAGTCTTGGAGAGATATTTTTGTATTGTATACTGACGAATAAGAAAATCAATGAAACTATCGAGCCGCAGTCCGATTGTTGGCCAATCGATTTGACGCGGCGGAGAGGTAACCGAGAAAGGATACGAACGACAGGGGATTCCATCGTGTCATGTTGTATTCGGGATAGTGATTTAGTAAGAAAATGCATTAGACAGGAAAGCCGGAGAGGAAGAAAAGGCATGTAGGCAGAAAGAAATCGAAGTCCATCTGTGACTGCTGATAAAGTCAAGTAATTGATTGTGCCGTCCTGTTGGGTGCTCCGATCAATTATACAACTATAGTAGGACGAAGGTCTGAATCCAACCTCGAATTGTTCATGAAGCTCATAGGCCTTGGTAACAATTGTACCAGGTACCTGGACAACATCGACAGTTCCACCAGCAAACCACGGTCGCTGTAAATGTTCTAGGAAAGACTTCTTCACAATGAGTGCTCCGACACCGGTTGGAAATCCGAACATTTTGTAAAAGCTGACGGCCATTGCGTCTACGGGAGTATCTGTAAGAGAGAACAAGGACGTCGGGACAAGCGCAGCCCCATCCAGGAGTGTGTGGTATCCGATTGACGACGCGTATTTAAGGATTGATAGAGGGGCCCTAGTATTTGTGATGTTGGATTGACCGGTTAACGCGAAGAGACTTGGGGAAACATGTTTGGATCGAGGTTGGTTGCTCTGCAATATTTTCTAGCGGTAGACAAAAGTTTAACAACCGGCAACAAGCGCATATAGTGGGGAAATTACCTTGGCTGTCAGAATATCGAAGCCGCCACGGTTAGTCGACTCGATATAACACACTCGCGCTCCGCGACGAGTCGCAAATTCTCGTATCCCATGGACACTGTTGTGCGAATCTACGCCAAGGACGAAACTATTTCCTGCCGCAAAAGGATACGATTCCCCCACCAACTTCAAGGCACCTGTTGCGTTGGGAGTGAATATTACAGTATATTCTGGAGGAGCTTGGAAGAAGGATAATATGGCCTTGCGTGCTTCTGCAGCGCAGGTTGAAGACAGCGTGGAGCTTATGACAACAGATCAGATACGCGTTGAATATACAGCGGTATAAAATATAACGTTTACCTGTTGCTGACGGAATGGGTATTACCGAGAATATTGATGTTAAGGAAGGAAGTATGGACACGGATCAAACTTTCGGGGTATAATGAACCACCCATGAAGTCAACATATGTTTCGCCTGTCCGGTCCAGTCGCGTGAAATCGGTTCGACGGAGTGTATCCAAAATCCAGGTGAGTTGATACTCTGGAAACGCCTTCAGGAACACATTGTACGCGACGGCGGCATCATCTTGCATAGTATGTGTAATTGGAGCATATGCAACTTGAAGGGGAGTCTCGTTACCTGACTTGTCGTTGAGAGAATCCGAATTGTCACGAACGGAACCGAGGAGGAGTGTGTTTGTTGATTCATGGCCCACCTGAAGGCTATACTGGGAACGATGAACAGGAGGTTGTTGGCTGAAGGGGGGTTTCGCTGACCCAGGAGTTTTGGTTGAGTGAGTGTTGCCCATTAGAACAGAAGACGGGTTGATTTGGAGTCGAAGGTGACTTTTGTATCACTACGGAGGGAGCACAGAATAAGGAATGAGATAAATACTTCAACAAGTGTTTGAAGTCACCGTTCAAACAACGTAAAACATAAACTTGAATACCTAACAGCTGGAGGCAGCATAAGTATAGTTGATGCAGCACGATTCATCTTCTCCATATGGTCTAGCAGCACGAGCGTCTCTTCAACGCTTCAACGCCAACCCAGAGGACTTTGGTCCTCAGCGTGGAGTCTCGACTGCGACGTATTTGGCACACTATATAAAAGGAATAAACACATGACTCGGGAATTTACGAAGCGCCGAGTATAAATAGTATGTCCATGTTTTTGTTAATGGGTGACTTCCTGTAGTGATTAGTTTATGTTTTGTATTAAATGCGGGTCCAGGAACTGCAATGATCTGTAATTTTTGGGTGAGAGGATCTCAGCAATAGGCACCTTCAAAACATGTAGCTGTGCTGCCACCAATTTTCTTGTACCAGACACAAGAGGCTTGTTTGAGGCTATAAATCAATTTCCACGGATGCATGATGAGGCCATCAAGGGAGCTTGAGCCATCAGGGAGAGCCATGTAGAGTTCCTCCTCCACTCACCCAAAAGGAAGGTGCAAGTGGCATCAAAGCATTCATCAGCAAAACCTGGTTCGGGCCATAGCATTTGCCCAAATTCCATAGTAGGCATAGCAAAGTCATAGCAGCCATAGCAAACCTTTGATTACATAGCACTTGATAGCACTATGCAGCTCTGTGTGCCCACTACATATTCCTCTAAAAATCACACTGATACTACACAGGTCTCCAAATCCTAGGCTCAATACATCTCACATTCGAGTTCACGAAATTCTTGTAAGTCCTATCTTTGTTCATGTTTGGCACAGTTCACTTTTTTTCCGTTTTATTTCGCGATGTTGCCCCCACTTTACCTTTCCCCACCGTTTTAGACCTTTGCTATAAACTTGGGTCCAAATCCTACTTTCTCTCCCTCTTCCACACTCTACCCCTCTCTAAAGGTGTCCGCAGGAGACTGTCCATATTCGGCAACAATGACCCAGTCCTCCCCCCTCCCCCACCCTCGGCGGATCTGCGAGCCCTCAAAGTTTACGCAAGCAGTTGGCGACGCACCTTGCAAAGCTCTGGATCAACCTCAGACGACGACTTTTCCAAATCCCTTCCGCTTCCATGCCGGAGATTCGCATTATCCCACCTCTCCAGCGATTCCTTGCTCAGCTCCCCACCCTTCTTCCCTTACAACAACAACAACAACACTGGCTCGCTAATCACGCGCAGCCGGTCCGCACCATCCCTATGATCTTCACCGCACGACTTGCAAATGGCAACATCTCGTAACCGCGCACCCGTCCTCCGCGTGTTCGTCCCATGCTCGGAGCTCACCGAGCACGCCATCTTAGAGTGCGAGGAGCAGCTCCTGGACGCCGGTCTGTGGGACACCTTTCCACCGGGGACCTCATCTGCAACCTCGGATTTCTCCCACCCCCTTCCTCTCAGTCCTCCGATGATCTGACCGAGCCAGGACAGTGGAAGACGTGCCAGCAACAGCAACAACAACACGGGTGGTGGAGACGGTGGCTCGTCTTCAACGGGTACAGCCTCGTGCCATTCTCCCCACCCGAACCACCTCCCTTCGAAGAACCGTTGACACTCCCCTCTCCATTCTACTATGCCCACGTTCTCCTGTTATCCGCGAACCCGCGATACACCCTTCGCATTCCTGCCGCCTACCAGTGCGGCGGCAGCGGCAGCGGTGTCCCCCGGCTAACCCTTGCACACGCCTCAACAAAAATCTACAGTCCAAACTCCTCCACCAGGTATGCGTTGGTGAAAAAGTATGTGTGGACCAGGCAGGTGTACAGGTATCGCCGTGAGGCCGGGTTGGGTGTGGGATGGATGGGGGAATGGATATTGGAGGGTGAGGGCACGAGAGAGGGGGGGCAGGTCTTGTTGGACTATTTTGGTGGATCCGAGATGCGGAGGGAATGGGAGCTCGTGCGGGAGAAGAGTGGTGGGGGTCGTATTTGGTTAAGGTGAGGAGGCTTTGCTTTTTTTTACTGCCGGGTACTCGGATTACTCGAGTAGTATGCTTGGCACCGTCCTGAGTCCTCCTGCGAGCATTCCGGAGGAGCCACCAGCACAGGGCCAGGGCCACCCGCATACTCAGGCGGTTGCCGTAAAACTCCAGGGCGGGAGTGATCCGACAAGCCAATACACGGGTTGCATCCCCCCAGCACTGCTCTTCTCTAGCACAGGTTCGACGCCTGTGAGCATGCCGACGACGTCCCGCGTGCCCTCTCCCGCAGCCCACTCTTCCACCCAAGATGCAAACACGCACACATGCACATCCGCCATCTGGGACTTCGTGGGCAAACACCACACTGTCTCGTCCTGTGTCCTCCTGAACAAGCCTTTCCGCTGCCCTAAGCCGAACTGCAGCAAGAGCTACAAGCAAGCGAACGGCCCCATTTTACCGTAATTACCCGCTGCCAGTGGGCACAGTGACGCCGGTACGGAAGGGAATGTGGATGCGACTGGGTTCACAGAGCACGAGCTGCGAGAGGTGGCGCGCGAGGCGGAACGCCGGTTGCGCCCATTTGCTTGCGGCGTAGGTGACTGTCAGCGATGGTACAAGAATATGAACGGATTGCGGTACCATTATCAGCATTCGAGCGAACATGGCGCTCACGGGCTTGCCCTGCTTGCAAGCGGATTGCACGACTGTCTGAGTGGGGGAAAGAGCGGTGTCCCGGTTGGGGGGAGCACGCAGAGTTCCCGGCATGCGAGCAGGCAGGGAAGTCACGATCATATGGGGTGGAAGGTTGTTACTGTTTCGGCGCTCAATACGATGCTATAGTATCTGTTGTCGCTATACAAATCTATTACCTTTTTGAGTTTTCAACATTGCTGAATGTGAGAAAGTATCAATGAACCAGCAGTGGTATGGCAGGGATTCCAGTACATTCTGGGCCATCTATAAAGTACTCTATAGAGGCCAGCCAAACTATGTAGTAATTCATAGGAGCGTGCAAAGCTAGGTAGTGCTGTAAATTATAAGACCTTGCTATGGCTGCTATGGGTGCTATGACATCTATGGAATTGCTATATATGGCTTGGTAGCGGAACCGGGTTTTGCTGATGTTGAAGGGACCAGCCATGTTGACATGCCATGGCAGTGACAAGACAGATGGAGGTGGACTTGACAACTGGGGCAACAGTCTTCCCAATATCCATGCCAGGGATCTGGTGAAACCCTTTGGCAACAAGATGACCTTTGGTGATGAGAGCATCACTGTTGACCTTGTGTTCAAAGATCCAGCAGTTGCCTATGGCTTTGTGACCAGGTGGCAGATGAGTAAGAGAGTAGATGCCCATGGAGTGAAGGGTGTTGAGTTCTTTGATGATGGTGGCCTCCCAAACCAGAAAGTTGGGTCACTGGTGAGCCTCGGAATAGGTGGCAGGTGGAATTTTCAGGTTGTATGAGGGAATGGAGGGGTTGCACAGCCAGTCACTGTGAATGGAGAGGAAGGCATCAGGAAAACACGGGTTTACTTAATCTGACTTAATCAACTTAGTGGACTTAAACACACTTAAACACACTTAACCATAAATTAAAAGAACTTAATTTTAACTAAGAATAAAAGTTCAACTTTTATACCAGTATAATGCTACTAGTAGTTGCAGTTAGTACTTGTGCCAGTTCTAGTGCTGGCGCTGGTGCCATGCCAGTCTGTGTCCCTACTGTCATGCTGAGAAGTCGAAAAAAAGCAAAGTCCATACTTTACCTTTGTTTGGTCCGTGTTCACTTTTGTCTTCACACGCAACACCTGCACCCGCGCCAGAACCAGTGCCTACGCCAGTACCAGCATGGCATAGCGGAGGGCATCTTATAGGTAAGAAACTCGACCCGAAGTTTCTTCCTCATTGATGTGCTTTTAGGACAGTGAGGACAATAATGAGAGTGATGACAACAAGGCGGAGGACAAGGACGGTGGAGGCAAGGATGGCAAGGCCGACAACCAGGATGGCAAGGCTGATGTCCAGGATGGCCAGCATGATGACGAGGATGGCAGTGGTTGTGACCACGACAATAGGACAAGCAGGACGGCACGACCAGGACAGCGACTAGGACGATGAGCACTAACACTAGCACGCACACCACGGCAGTACCAGCAAGCAGTGCCAGCGCAGGCCAGGAGGAGCAGTGCTGGGACCAGCCAGCACAACGGTGAGGATGGCGGCGAGGTGGAATGTTTCAAGTAAGCCAAGCCGCTTTCTTCTCTTGCCACTAGCGATGGGTACTCACACAGGTACCCAGTGTCAGTTCTAGCACTGGCACCAGCATTAGCACCAGCAACAGCATCACCACTGGCAGTGCCAGCGCTGCATCAGTGCCGTGGCATGCGTTTCTGCAGCAGCGCAATCAGGCTGCTATTATAAAATTTTATTCATAAAAATAACGGAATAAGTGAAATTAAGTAGATGGACCTTCTTAATTCCACTTAATCACTTAACTACTTAAAAAGCCTTAATTTATAAAATAAGTCAGATTAAGTCAGATTAAGTCAGACTAAGTAAACCTGTGTTTTCCTGATGGGTGGATTCTGAACAGACAAGGTTGGCATGGTCATCATTGAAAATGTGAGGGGAGGCTGCAAGACATTCTGTGTGGGTGACAGTGAGATGCTCATGATGAGCTTTCAAGTTGGCATTGGCAACTTTGGAAGTGCACAGTTTGCCAAGTGCTGTCTTGGTACAGGAAGAGGGAGGGTGAAGAGATAAGGAGTGGACAGGAGTGGTAGATGGCAAGATGCTCACAATGAGCTTGGCATTGGCAACTTCAGAAGTGTGCAGTTTGCCAAGCACCATCTTGGTACAGGAAGAGGGAGGGTGAAGATATAAGGAGGGGATGGGAGGGGTAGACAGTGAGATGCTCATGATGAGCTTTGGCATTGGAAACTAGGGAGGGACATGGGTATGGGTAACCTGCATGGTTTATGGGTATGGGTACAGGCAGGTACAGGTATGGTGAGGTATTCTCTTACCCGTCAGCTTTCATTTGAGCCCAGGATCATGCAAAATGGTCAAGTGTTGAGTGAGTTATGATCAAAACAATGCAGCAGTGATGTTTTGATCATAACTCACTCAATACTTGACCAATTTGCATGATCCCAGGCTCAAAATGACAGGTAAACCCGTGCGGGTCATAGGTATAGGTATGGGCGGGAACAGGTGCGGGTGAGACCTCGGATACCTGCGGGTTTACCCATGTCCTTGCCTATTGGCAACTTCAGAAGTGTGCAGTTCACTAAGCGCCATCTTGGAACAGGAACATTGGAAAATTGTAGAGACAGTGATTTTCCCAGTTGAAGTTGGTCATAACACAGCAACCTGATTGAATGTGATAATCTGCTTATCAGAGTAGATATGAGGGAATAATTGCTTGCAACTCTGTCAGGCCATTGTCAACTTCATCAATCCTGGGATCAATTCCCCTTACAATGTCAAGCACATCAGTACATACAAGTGGTATTTAGTTATCACAATATCATCACAAATCAGACAGGCCCACCTGCCAGCCACTTCAATTTTAGCTCAGTCCACACCAAACTCAATACTAGACATATAATACATCATATTATGGGGTGATGATAATATGTCTTGCCAGCACACGAGAATTACTATATACCCAGGATGTGAACAATGGAGAACAGTGATACAATCTGGGAACTTACCTGAGTCACATATTGGGTGGTGTACCAATGTGAGGTGTACCAACTTGAGCACCACAACATTGAGTCTGGGGGTGCCTGTGTGGACCCTCTGAGTTTTGTCAGATGGGAATGATTCTCAATGATCAGGAGGTGATAGTTCTTGACACCCAGATTGTGACAGTTCTTGATGCATAGGAGACAGTTGCTGTCTCATGGATAGGTCTGTTGAAGGCTGACTGCCAGGCAATGAGCTAGAATCTATGCATGAAGGTGACAAAAGTGGGGAAACAGCAGGTCACGGTGCAGGCTGAGTAAACACATCCAAAATGGATGACTCCATTTCTATGTCTACATCAGTATTGATTGGAAGCATGCCTTCTGAAGGAGCAGGTGAAGGGTGAAGGGTTATGGCAGGTGGGTCAAGGCACAAAGACATCTCATTGTCGTCATCATCTGACACATGGAGATCAAAGCTGAGTGGCTTTGGAACATTTTAAAGCTGGCTGAAGTTGGTGTCAGCACTTCAGTGCCTACATGATTGATGATCCAGCCTTAGGGTTGAGTATGCCCATTTGGAACAGGCCAAGTGCTTGATTCTTGGATTCTTGCCCTGGCCCACATAGGGTTTAACAGGGGTCAGACCCTGGGGTCTGATTTTCTTGACAGGTTTTGAGGTGTTTTTGAATTGTGAAGCAGGGGTTGCAGATAATGCTTCCAAATTGCAGAGAGATTTGTAGAGTGTGATCTCAACTACAAAAACCATCACTCAAGTGTGACCCCCAGGGTCTGACCCCTGTTAAACCCTAGGGCTGCTCATGTAGATGAAAAGATGATAAGGAATGGGCTGGCCATATCTCCTGCCATCTACCACACCCAGAACAGAGTTGAGAAAATCAGAATGGAGAATCCGACTGAGTTTTCGATCATAAAGTCATATTGAATTCTGGTCCATGTAATTAAACCCTCAGCACATCATCACTGCAAGGCCATCTAGATTTTCATCTGAAGACCTCAAAATGTCTTTGGGAAAGTGAGTCCATTAGCCTTTCCACTCTTGAATGGGGGGAAGTCTGTACCACAGTGTATGGTCAGATAGATAATGAGGGATGGCCAAACAATGGAGCCAGCTTCATGGTTCAGCACTAAGCAGAGGTCAGATGAAGGTTGCTGGTATCCAGACTGGTGAGACATGGAGTTTGCTAGGGCCTCTGGAATACCAGATATGTTGGAACCTACAAAAGATGTGGAAGTGTTATTGAGCCAAGATGTGTTACTCTGCAGGTTGACATGTTCATAAGAATTGTTGTTCATGTTAAGATGCCACACATAGTTGGGACAAAATGAGTTTGAGCAATGTTGGCTTCAGTGTTCAGGTACACTACCACCAAAGTCAACCCCATCATGGTACTCATAAATGACAAAACACGGCATGCCCAGGAACAAGAACCACTGAATGACACTCTCAGGCACACCATTTACCCATGGACCCATCAGATCAAGTCTTGCATTTTCTATCTGTGTGTGATGGACGTCAAGCATCCATTTGGTGTCCAAGAGAGTGTCTAACATTAAAATCCATGCCCCTTTCTCATGTAACTGGTGCTGGATGTGCATAAGTCCATGAACGCACATTTCCCAATTGAGAGCACCTTGGAAATGGGCAATGCCTTCATGGGTGGGGTAGGTAAAATTACCTGATATGACTGGCAAGTTCTTCATAGAGCGAGATTCTATGGAGCTTGAGGTCTGCATCCCCTTCCAGAAGCTCAACCACTGAACAAATATTGAGATATATTTCATGGCTCAGTTTGACATCTTTGTTATAGAACCCAGATGCCATTTGCAAGAATGGTTGAGTGAGCTATCAGAGTCAATTAGTTCAATATCAAAAGTTAGTGACTGATGCAAACCAAAGCTGTGACATGTGAAAAGACATATGGAGGAATCTCATGTTCAGCCACCCACTCAGGATACAGTGGTGCTTTGCCTTTCTTAAATGCTGAACATATACTTTTCAGAAAGTCAAGGAATATTGGATTTTAAAGGTTGAATTTGATTGGATTCTAAAATAAAGGTCAAAGAGGTGGATACAAAATCTGTGGTGAATGATGTAGCATACCCCTTCACAAATGTGAGCAAACCCTGAGTCAACCAACACCTTCCCAATGTAAGTTTTGGCCTCCTGAGGTTTTATTTTCCCCACATCATAGGACTTGACACATTGTATAATGCAATACCACATGTTGTGATAGTGTGCTCTCCAAAATAAAACCTTGTTGGGCTTGAGTTCACTGTCCGGGAGTTGTTCGTGAGTGATTGTTGGATTTGGAAGTGGTACCACAATGTTATCGGAGGTGGATGATGAGGGTTAATCATAATGGGGGCCAACTCACATTCACTGGGACCACTGACAGGACCAAAAGACTGCCCAAACTCCCTGCCACCACTGACTGGCTCAGAGGAAACAGACCGTATATGTCCCTGGTACCTGCTGCTGACCTCAACACTGAGGAGTGGCATAATCAAGTTCCAGCCTCCCTCATGAAGGTTGACCCTGACCCCACCATATGTAGTGGGTGGCCGGGCAAAATTCTCACTGACCATCCCAGATGGTGCAATAAATTCACCACCATGATGGTGGACCTAGTTAGAAGTAAATGGTGCACCATTGTGGAATGCTATGGGTTGTTGAACAAAGCTGCTGTCAGCCCAACCAGGAGTAAAATATGGTACAGAAAACCTGGACATATTGTGCAGTGCAACTTGATCAATCCCAGGAAATGTATGAGTTGAAGGAAATGGCATAACAACTTCACCTCCCATATTTCCTAGGAAGTCTTCCTCATTGAAACAAATAGCTTGAATGTCTTCCTCCAAATGAAACTGAAATTTAGGGTAAGACAGTGAAGAAATGTAAGAACGGGGACAGTATTGGTACATACATTCAAATTGGCATCATTGCTTGAACTTGAAAGTGCTGTGAAACTAGAAGTTGAGTTGGAATCTCGCAAAGACCCACTAGTGGAAGGAAGGTTGGACTGAGAGGAGGAATAGAATGATGATAAAGAATTATAGAATGAGCTGTATTGATCCATAGTGGATGCACTGGCAAGAATGCCACCAGTATTGAGCAAAAGGGCCTGAGTTTAATAAGTGCCAGACAGTTTAGGGATTCACACTATGCAAGATCAGCGGCAACCTGTGGGTGTATGTAACTAACAACCAATATCACTTTGCAGTATTTCAAAGGCTGTGTTGATAAGATGAATCAGCATCAACACACTCTTGATGGTGAGAAAGATCTCAACAAATCCAATTTGACAATTCTTGTCACAAAGATAGCTCTTGTTGCAAGAATGGTTCTTATCAGCACTCGTCATTGGTGGGGATGAGTGCAAGGTTACAATAAACTAGAATCAGAGTCTTTACCACATTTACCTTCAACTTGTCTGCATATTGGCATTTGGGTTTGCCAGTTGTGGTAAGGGGGGGTTGAAAATGTCATGAAATGACACTCCACAGAACTGACATATGTATTGTGTGGAAGGATGAGATCCTGCTTGAAAATTTGCCATTGGGTTGTCCTGCACAGTGCAGACAGACAATGCTATGCCCAGTGATCAATAGGATCCTCTACCTAGCAATACCAGCAGATTGGGCATCAGCTTACAATTGTCCTTAACAGCTGCAGAAGTGTGGCATACTTGGCTGCCATAATACTGAACAAAGATGTGTAAACTGCTTTGACATCAATGTAAAGACAAACATCTCTCTGGGGTGGTGGTAGTGAGGATTGTAGTGAGGATGGTGGAAAGGATGGTGGTCAGGGTGTGGACAAGGACATGGGAATGTTGGACATTGAATGTTCTTGACAAGAAACTGGTGGGGGTGATGAACTAGGTGTCTCAATACTAGAAGCAGCACTAATGTAATTGCCTGAAAATTTGTCAGAACCATCGGCTGTATGGCAGGATATGTCAGGAAAAAGTTTAACAGGCTAGTGATGGCTTACTGGTTGAATCTGAGAGCAGAATTAAAATACTTGAGTCATCTGAAACATGGATATCTTGCAGGCAACATGGAGGACCAGGGGTAAAGGGTCATGATGAATCAAAAGAATTATGCCAAGACAAGTGGAAGTTTGTGAGTAATAACTGGCACAAGATAGGGATCCCCAAAATGCAATTCAAAAAAAAGGTGTATACATTGGAAAAAAGGTCATACCACCAGCATACAATACCAAAGGATACACATTATAGATCTAAAACTATGGACTTTTCACTAGACCTGTCAGACATTCCAGAATGCAACCATTAGTTCAATCAGATTCACATACCCACCAACTCCAACAGAACTGTTCTCCTGAAAGTCACTGTACATTAAAATATCAGCTGGGCAAGGAACACCCATCCTCTTGAAGATGCTGTGACAAACTGTCCCACCTTCAGTGAATATAAGGTATGACCAAAAAGCACTGGTGTGGTTTGAGGCTATGGTGCCTGAACTTGTAAGATTGCATGATAGATCAATCCCACCAAGACAGTTGGAATTAGTCATACCCTATTGATGGTGTGTGTGAGTTCATCAGGGGTGATAGTAACAGCTGGGCTGCTAGAGGTTTTTGGGGATAAAAGAGTGGGATTGATTTCAATGACTACAGCCAGCACCTGCAGAAAAGTGTTATCTAATGATGATGAAATAGGTTCCCTGTCACCATGACACTTAAACAGAGGAAAAGAATGCCAGTAGATAAACATGCCTCAGGTGTACTCACAGTGGCAACTCAATCTACTAAGAGTCTTTCTATAACATGATAACTGAGTTTGTTGTTGCTTGTAGCCTACTGCAGCATGACTTTTCACTCCTCCACATGTTCCACTGAAATCCTGGTGGAATCCTCCAGGAAGGGTACCCTGATACACTGCCATACCAACATCATGTATTCCAGTCCTTACCATAAATAGGACATTGAAAACAAAATATCATTGTCCAATATTCAGCACATATTATACAGTAGATACTACTTGGATATGCTAGGACAAAACACACCAGGCTGTGATGAGTAGTGATGTGCCCGGCCTGGCTTCAGGCCGTGAAGCTGGCCAAGCTGAGCCCAAATAGGCTGGGCCAGGCCGAGCCTCACTGCAGGCCTCACAGGGCTTTTGGCCTGGCTCAAAGGTTAGAAAGCCTAAGCCAAGCCATCAAGCCAGGGCCTACTAGTGCTTACTTAGGATATATTTACTTACGTGGAAGCGTGAGTAATTGTTGAAGCATCATCCGAGTAACTGAGTCTGCTCTTTCGAATCCTTCCTTGCAAACTTCTCAGCTGCCCACCTCAAACACCCGCTCTTAAAGCATCACCTGTCAACTTGCAACAATGAAAGATGTCCAAATCCCAGTGTATCTAGGGTGTAGAAGCTGAGTAGCATCTTTTATTTCCCATTCCCATTCCCTCTAACTGACTTACCTCTGATATCCAAGCCGGAATGTCCACCATTGAAGAAATTAAGACCCTTGTCAAGACAATTGTGATGCTATCAAATGCTCTACCTCCATCTGTACCCAAAGGTACCACGAAGGACAAGATATGGACTGTTCTACATGGTGAAGAGGGCGAGAATACTTCCGAAACATTCAACAAACAGTTTGATGCATTATTCGCTGAGGATTGTTGAAATTCTGCTGGATGTCTTCACCACATTCGCTCAGGAAAAAGTGGCATGGGCATTGTATGCTCGCATCTCAAAAAAGTCAACTGGGAGGAGTTACCACTCAATCTAGTGGAAATAAAGCTTCGGCATCTCAGTACGGAGTTGTCCCACATCATGTAAGTCTTTCTGTAGCTTGAGATACTTCGCACTAAACCTTTCCTAGCGAGTTAAACGTAGATAAGCCAAGGCTCGCACGACCTGTCAACCTGGGCTCCAAGCTCTGAGACACTGACAATTCAGAGAAAGCCAGGCTCTCATATCAACGCAAGGCCGTGGAATCTCTTAACACATGCCAGGAACAAGATAAGCTGCCTGGGGAAGCCTCAAATCCAACAATTTCCCCTTCCATTGGCACAGAAACGCAACCTACAACTGCCAACGTCACCACTGACGCCAACAACAGTCCTGGTTCGCAGCCCAATTCCTGCAGGAAGCGAGCCATCTCTGTTAGTTCTGATGACGATGCTGACAGCTCAGACCGCAGTGATTCCCAGTCTCAACCTAAACCATGTATGTTCCGTTACTTATTGCTTTCAATCGAGTCTGACTTGAGCAGCCAAAAAGAAACACGCGACTCTTGGAAATCCAACGGCCAAGGACTCTGATGGCTTCCTTCTTGATGTTGACATGCAATCTAGCAACAATGATGCACCATCACGCGAGGACAAACGCCGAGATGTAGATCAATTCTTCCATCCACCTACCTTGCGAGACGTAAATGGGAAGTCGAAAAAATACTGTGTCTGCAAGATCTGTCCATGAGTATAATCTTTGTTCTTAGCCATATGGCTCCCTGACAATGGCCAGGAGCAAAAAGGCATTAGTGGACGAAGTCACTACTTTGAGGCGTCATATAGAGGCCAATCACTCGGTAAGTCTATTCGTTCAATGCCATCCATATCTAATCACATTTCAGGGTAAATACCGGCTCTGGGCACAAGGGACCAACTTCGAATCCAAGCTACCAGGTGATGTCAAGAAACGGAAGGAGGCCACTGAACATGTGAAGTGGACCCTGGATTGTGACCTCAAGAAACTCACAGAATGAGTCGTCCCCTATTCAGACAAGAATTTCTGTCGGGCCGCAACTGAGTGGTTAATTGAAACTGATCAGCCTATTCAAGCCCTTGAGCATCTGAAATTTCGTGAAATGATCAACATTGCGTCTCGTGCCACAAATGGTGTTAAGATTCCTGCACAAAAGGGTACAAGGGCTGAAATCAAACAGATGTTTCAAAATCATATAACAGATCTGAGGGCTCGACTCAATGTGAGTCTTCTTCTGCATTTCTGTTTGTTCTTTAATCAACCAATTCAGGGACTGACTGTCCTGGGTGAGGTGAATGTGACACGCGATGCTTGGCAAGCAATTAATACGGACAGATATTTTGCCATCATGGGCCACTGGATTGAAGAAACGGCACCATCACAGTGGGAACTTAAAAGTGCACTCCTTGGTTTCACATGCATAAGCAATGCACATAATGGGGAGTGGCTAGGCCAAGCGCTTTTTAAAATCCTAAAGCGTGTTGGAGTTGAATATAAAGTAAGTGGTTTAGACTATTCTCCATGCGCCGGTCACTGAACACTGTCATAGGTAGGCCATGTTACATGTGATAATGCATCCAATAATCCAGGGATTCTTCGTGAGATGGCTGCTCGCATCAAGGTTGAAACGGGGAAAGTTTATCAGTGGCAATCTAGGAAAATCATGTCAGTGGACACTGCAAATGTGCCAGTCTATCTACTTCTGATCTGATGATGTTTGATTCAGCTGCCTCGCCCATGTCATAAACCTGGCAATGCAAGCACTTATTAGCACCTACCGCAAGTCACCACACTTTGACCCCAAGAATCCCGATGCTCATGTCCCACTGGAGCGCAATGAGATCCGTCAAATCAGGGCCATTGTTGTTCAGGTATGTTGTTACCTACCTAATGACCATTAGGTTAATTGTGTCAGCAGGAACGTTCATCTGCAAAACGTAAAGAAATGTGGAGAACTATCCAAATCAAGGCCGGGGTTGTCCGCCCTGTTCAACTTATTTTGGATATGAAAGTTAGATGGTCGTCAACGTATTTGATGTTGGATCATGCTGAACGGAATAAGGAAGCAAGTCGTCATTTGCTCAACACATAACCCACTCCCTCATATCCCGCAGTGTATTGATGATTTCGTGGATGAATTGCGCTGGGAAGAAACTGATTCCACAAGATGTGATAAGATCCGGGAACTGAAGCTGACACAAGAAGAATGGGGGCGTGTTGCTCCATTCTTGTCTCTTCTCACTGTATGATCTAATTCACCCTGTGATTTGTTTGCAATCTGACACTGTCATAGTATGCCGACAATGCACAACAGTTGTTTTCTTCAGATAGGGCATGTACACTGCAGTTCGCCATCCCAGCTCTTGAAGCACTGCACAAAGTGTGGTCAAGCCGTGCTGATCGTCCAAAGTACACTCGATTCGCCCCTGCATTACAAGCTGCGTGTTTGAAGATTGACACATATTATGTGAAGTCATCGGACACAATGGCATACATCATGGCTATGGGTGAGTCGGTTGTGACCCCATTAGACAGTTCTGACTATCACTAGTCCTTGATCCCGGACAGAAACTTGGCTATTTCAAGAAGCACTGGCCTCTGGAACTGCAAGCTGATGTAGTGAAAAGCGTGGAAGAAGTGGTTCGTAAACTAATGTGCTGCTATGTCTGCTATGATGTAATAATCGAGTGGTGATTCACAGTTCAGGGATCGCTTCCTGACACTGCGAGGCCAACCAACCACGAAGTCGTCAGCACCAGCTGTTAAAAACAAGCTTGGCAAACTTCTGCGAGAGCTGAGCAATGACAAAGATGCAGACAACATGGATACAGCATCAGCAGTGCCTGAAGACCCCAGCCAGCCCTGGATACATGATTTCCACGCTTACATCGATGTTATTGAGCACATTCCAGATGGATGGAGTTTGATCAAGTGGTGGGGTGTACATTTCTTACAGCATTTCTCATTCAGGGTCAAAGCTGATATGTTTCATCAGGTCGGTGCTAATCGTTACCTTGTGTGGGCTTCGCTAGCCTGGGATTATCTCTCGATAATGGCAACCTCTGTTTCTAGTGAACATGCCTTCTCTCAGGGTGGAATAACAATTAGCAAACGCCGGAGTCGGCTCAAAGGTGACATTGTTGAAGCACTACAATGTGTCAAATGTGCCATCCGGCATGACCTTCTGTTCTGTGAGCCAGCACCGAGTTCAGTCTTGGAAGCAGAGTTGGATGACGAAGAGGCTGGGAGTGATCAAGATCTAGAGTCTGGAAGTGAAGATGGATGGGATTTGCTGTTGATTGATGAGGATGACAACGCGGCTATAACAGATTCTGATTAGATACTGTTTAACTACTATTTTGCAATAAAAGCCCTGGCTTAGCCAGGCCAAGCCTGGGCCAGGCTGAGGCCATCACTCAGGGCTTGGCTTCTTGTTTCTGAGAGCCAGAGCCACTACAGGCCAGGCCAAAGCCAGGGTTTCCAGGCCAAGCCAGGCCAGAACATCACTAGTGATGAGCTTTGAAAACAAATTATTCTTCTGCTTCACCTGAATCCCAGTTATGGTTCACAGATGAGGAGTCCATAAAAGCAGCATTCTCCTGACAAAGTTGCTGCTCATTTGTGTCAGCCTCTGATATACCACTGAGGATGTGGCTGGTAGGGGAAGCTACCTCAGGTAACAATGGTGAGATAGGCAGGACAGTATGGATGGGTAGCACTCCCAGGTTGACTGCAGGCAGGCAGTGGTCTCAAGGACCCATGAGTGTCTGGGCTTGATAATTGACGTTGGAGGGACCAGTGAGAGCCTGGGAGGAAGAAAGTCAGCTAGGTCCTGCAATGCCGTGAGGTTGTTAGTGAATGACATGGGTCCACCATGGGTATAAGACTATCTACCTGTGCCCATACAAACCTGTACCAGTACCCATGACCTGACCGGGTTTCTGGTCCAAAACACCTCTGGGATAATCCAAAACAGTCCAGAATTGACTCAGATGTAATCAAATCATTGTTCTGAACATACCCCACTCAGTTCTTAACTGTTTGGGATAATCCCAGGCTTGTTTTGAAGCTTGTGGGTACAGGAATCCCATACCTGTACCTGCATTATTCATGGGTCCTGACCTGTGCGGGTTTAGAAACCCATGTCATTCACTAGAGGTTGTGAAGGAAGTATAGGGGCTGCTGCTAGGACCTATGACAATCTGATAGTAGGTGTTGGAGAAACCAGCAGGAGCCTGAGGGAGTCAGCTGGGTCCTGCAATTGGCTGTAGGGCTGTGAAAGAGGTATAGGGGCTGTATCCATCTGTTGGTTCATCTGCAGAATGTTGGAGGTGTGCTGGAAGTCTCAATGAAAAGTCAATATCTGACCATTGCCTGCCTTTAGTCTCAACCTCCAGAGCCTGAGCAAGTTGGAGAGCAATCCTGAATGGTGTTTAGAGAAATAAGCAGATAAAATCAAGAGGACTCACTGCACATTCTGAGAAATCCTCTTGCACCAAATATCCAGGAAGTGGCATTGTATTAATTTGCCAACAATTCATTGAGTTCTGCCCTGTAGCCATTGTAAACAGCCTGGTAGTTTTCCCTTGAAAAGATGATATCCCTGTATCACTTGCCCCGTCATGTAAGGCATTCAACATCTAAAGTAGGATATAGCAGAAGAAAAAACACTTTCTGCTGCTTCTCCAAGAGCCATAGTGTTGACAGAGAACCTTGGTATGAAAGCACTGGTGTGACATTTGACAGGCACATTAGATGTCTCAAAAAATGCTGTAGGCAGGTAGCATATAAATTCCAGATGATTTCACAGCACCTTATTACCCTGTTAAAATCACTCTGGGAATGTGATGGTGATCAAACAAGGTATAAATGTCAGAGTCAAGACCATGATGAAGAAAAGTATTGCCTGCTGTTAGAGTTCTGACCTGACTCACAATATGGGACCTTTTTGCATTCTTTGTGAGTCCCAGCATTGTGAAGTTGATATTATATTGAACCCAGTCCTGTGCTACCTTTTTCAGATGTGACTGAACAGATGTTGCAGCCTTTCAAATCTGTGAGTGAAATATATCTTGGTTTTCATTTATATTCGTGAAATTGTACCTTCACCCTAACTGCCTTGGTAGCTAACATAGCTGTAAGACATTCATAAGAACCCTGTGTGATGAGAGCAGAGGTGAGATGTACTGGGTAATCTTTGTTCTGAAGCATGTGCATTCACCTGACTGATTTTGCAGGTTATTCTCACCAAGGATGGTGGACAAAAGGCCAGGAAAATGTAGGTGAAGCAGATGTAAGGTTTAACAGGGGTCAGACCCTGGGGTTCTGATTTTTTTGAGGGGTTTTGAGGTGTCTATATATTGTGAAGCAAGGGTTGCAGATAATGCTTCACAATTGCAAAGAGATTTGTAGAGTGTGATCTCAACTACAAAAACCATCACTTGAGTGTTTGGAATGGAGTTCTAGATGTCTCATTATATCCCATTTTCCAAAGAGATGCCAAAGGGGTCCAAAAAAAACTTGGAGCAGTTTAGACCCCTTCTGTATGTCTTTGGCAAATATGATATTGTGGGACACCTAGAAATCCATTTCAAACATTTAAGTGACAGTTTTTGTAGTTGAGATCACACTCTACAAATCTCTCTGCAATTGGGAAGCATTATCTGCAACCCCTGCTTCACAATTCACAAACACCTCAAAACCCCTCAAAAAAATCTGACCCCCAGGGTCTGACCCCTGTTAATCCCTAAGCAGATCATAGGCAGGGAAGGTGCATTGTGTATCATTTGCAGTGATCACATTGAAGTCTAGGACTGTGGAAGGAGAGACAAGTGGCATGTCATCATTTAAAGATGGGTGGATTGTAGTTGTTGTTGAAGGAGGAGAAGGAGGAGGAGGAGGAGGAGGAGGAGGGAAGTATCCCATAGCTGAATCCACAGCAGATGTTGGATACCCACAAACATGCCACAGCTCCCCAACTCATGACCAGTATGATTGGCAAGATGGGAATGGGCAATGATAGCAGTTGACAGGTTCACAGATACCAGAAATTTATCATCAAAAATTCCTCATCAAAATCCTGAAACATTGTGTTTGCAGAATGTTGAAGGTTTTTGAGATGTGCATTACAACATCAGGAACATCTCAGTTCATTGTTCAAGTGTTTCCATCACAGATGCTATTCTTGTGTCTGTCCTTGAGGTGAGACTTGAGATTGTGAAGGGCAAGAAATCAACCTCCTTGACAAGTGCAGATGAGATATTGATGGAGCTTGTAAAACCTGAGATTGAGCACGTGCAGGATTTCACAGCTTTCATCAACATGCAATTCTAAATTTGATAGAACACAAGAATCATTCTTGATTTTGGCCCACAATGCATGCACATATGCTCAACACTCTCCAAAAACAATATCAAGGTACCAAGCTTCTCAAATTCATGTTATCAGCTGGTGCCAGTGTAGTGGGTAGATCACATGAAAGACTCTCCCATGGTTGGTTTCCCTAGATAGCATTGGCAGCAGTATTGCCCACTGTAATGGGATAGGCTGACATGGGGTGCGATATTTGGTTCCCACTAGCATTGGAGAGGCCAAAATAGGAGGATATGTAATTCCCACTGGCATGAGATGGGCTGAGATTGGGTGAGATATTTATTTCACAATAGCATTGGGTGGGCTGAGATGGATAGGATATTTGTTACCCACTATAATTGCATGGGCTGACATGGGTGTGATATTGATTTCCCACCAGCAGTGGATGGGCTGAGTTGGATAGGATATTTATTATCCACTATAATTGGATGGGCTGATAAAGGTGGGATATTTATTTCCCACTGGAATTGGATGGGCCAACATGGGGTGGGATATTTAGTGTTCAATGGGCCAAAATGAATGAGATTATTTCTCATTAGCTGTGGATGGGCCCTTTCAGTGTATCTTTTCCATGAAACATGGGTCAGCCAAGAGGGACAATTCCCACATGACATGGGCTGGCATAAGTCAGCCAACCAATATGTTTCTCCAGGTGAGATGGCTTGGCTGAGGGGTCCATGTTCCAAGACACATGGGTTGGCCAAAGCTTGGGCTATATTGGCTGGCCATCATGGGACATGGGTTGGCCGATCTTAGTTGGTATATTGGCTGGCTGTAGAACATGGGTTGGCCAAAGCTTGGGGTGTGTCAGCTGGCCATGGAATGTGGATTGGCTGATCCTAGTCAGTATATCAGCTGGCCATGCAATGTGGGTTGGCCAAAGCTTTGGGTATGTTGGCTGGCCATGGAATGTAGGTTGGCCAAAGCTTGTGGTATGTTGGATTGCCATGGAACATGGATTGGCTGATCCTAGTCAGTATATCAGCTGGCCATGCAATGTGGGTTGGCCAAAGCTTTGGGTATGTTGGCTGGCCATGGAATGTAGGTTGGCCAAAGCTTGTGGTATGTTGGATTGCCATGGAACATGGATTGGCTGATCCTAGTCAGTATATCAGCTGGCCATGCAATGTGGGTTGGCCAAAGCTTTGGGTATGTTGGCTGGCCATGGAATGTAGGTTGGCCAAAGCTTGTGGTATGTTGGATTGCCATGGAACATGGATTGGCTGATCCTAGTCAGTATATCAGCTGGCCATGCAATGTGGGTTGGCCAAAGCTTGGGGTATATCAGCTGGCAATAGGACATGGGTTGGCCAAAGACAGTGAGGACATTGGCTGGTTGTAGGACTTGGGTTGGCCAATGTTTGGGATATATTGGCTGGCCAGGGAACATAGATTGACAAAAGCTTGTGATATACTTGCTGGCCATAGGACATAGGTTGGCCAATCCAAGTTGGTATATTCGCTGGTCATGGAACATGGGTTGCTTGCTCCTTCAAGTATGTTGGCTGGCCATGGGAAATGGGTTGGCCAAAACTAGCTGGCTATGGCTATGTGTACCTACCCTTTGCAACTATATCTGCAATTGGGTTAACCAAAATGACTGGGTCCACTGGATCATTGCTGTCATCACCATCATGTAGGGTTGAAAATGTGCATTGATCCCTCCATGTAGTATCGGAGTCATCACCCTCAAATTGGATGATAAGATTATGAAGAACTACACAGCAACAAGCCCATAAAATTGCCCACTTGTGAAGTTTGTGAGAGCCGATCTGGATACAAAGTTTGCAGAGGGACTGGAATCGGCCCTTGAGGAGGCCAATCACATGTTCAGCTCAGACTTGCACACTAGGTATGCCGAGTCAGCCCACATCCATTCACGTTCAGGGAGGAATGTTTGATGATCAGAGGAGATGCGGGTGCTTTGGAATGCATAGGAGTCATGGGCACTTCCAGTGTGCCCAAGTGAGTAGTTGATGATGTGAAGATTATGAAGCAGAATGATGAATTGACCATTCATCAAGTATTGTGAAGATTTGTCAAACCATGCTTCTCCATGTAGACCCAGTTTCTGGAAAAGAGGGAATGTTGTTCCATCAATGGCCACCCAGCCATTCCACCATTCCAGAATCACCTTCCTCTCACTCCAACCTTTGGAGGAGCATATCTGATTCCCAGTTGGCAGGGACATGGCTTGGTCATGAAGACTGATGATTGCTAACATGCACCATTTTGTGCAATTAACAATGGTTCCAGGTGCAACTCCTGCCCATTCTGCAATGTCATCAACAGACAACATGTTTCCATAGTGACCAATATAGTTGAGAAAGATGCTGAGTTGGACAGGGAGAGGAATTTGATCTTTGAAAGATTTACTGATGAATACAGGGTCATCCTTGATGAGGGAGAGGATGTGATTTAAAGTATCCAGGTGGACTCAGGCCTTCCTCTGGGGACAAATTGGACTGTTTTCCTTGTACCATACAAGGAGATCCATTTGGGAGTTGTGGGGCATTGGTATGCCATGTTGAAGGTAGTGAGTAGAAAGAAGTTGATCTCGCAAAACTTTGAACTTGTCATAAAGGAGTGTGATGAGGTCAATTTCATCAGGAGCTGGTGAGCTATCACAAATGTGATCAGAGATCAGAGAACTCCCTTGCCATGATGAAAGGGGACTGCTTGAAGCAGAGGATGGCAGGGATGTATTGTGGCTATTGACATCACTATCTTCATCATCCAATAACAAATATTTGACAAGTTTGAGCTTGGTCTCCATGTAACATTTTTGAAGCAAATCAAGCATAATTTGCTGTTTTATAACACAAAGTCAAGAAGGACATGGAGGATGTGAATTTGGGAGCTGAGGCATTTTGTTGTACCTGAGACATGCAAGTTGGTGATAAAATGTCAATACAACAAGTCATATTTAGTGAATGGCATGGGTAACCCCTGGGTAATTCCAGGGGTACCCGTACCCGTACCTGTTGAAAACCCATACCCACCCTCGGGGTACGGGTTTTGTCATGGGTGCTCACATTCCAAGCCGAGGGTTACCCAGGACCTGTACCCATGGCGGGTAACCCTCGGGTCTCTCTTATTTTTGCCAGCCCACACCACCTATTCGACCTTGCAACACCGGATGCATGTCAATTGACGTGTCACCATGTGTTCACGAGGTGGAACAGGCTGTTTGTGAGGTGGAACAGGCTGGCCTGGCATGGTGCGCCGATCCAGACATATTGATGGGCATACGGAGGCTGCGTCATTGGACGCGTGGGCCATAGTTGTTACCGGTGGTCCTGGGCTGGGGGAATTGCCAGTAAGTGGAAGATGAATAGATTCATTGTCGACTCACCTGGCAACTGGGGGTGGGTGCACCACTCCCCCGGGCTTGCTTTGCTTGGCATTGCCGCTGTGGCCCTTGCGCTCGCCGTCGCTATTGTTGTTGTTGTTGTTTTAGTTGTCATCGTCGTGTTAGTTGTCGTCGTTTGTGTCATTGACTCACCTGGCAACTGGAGTCACCCGGGCTTGCTTTGCTTGGCATTGCTGCTGTGGCCCTTGCAGTCACCATTGCAGTTATTGTCATCGTTGTTTTAGTTGTTGTCGTTTGCATCGTTGTCGTTTTTGTCGTTGTCGTTTCATTGTGGCCATTTGCAGCTGCATTTGCATTGGCGTTTCTTGGGTGAAGCTGTAGTTGTATCTGGAAATTTCATAAGCAATGATGTAAAAGAAAGGAAACAACTTACCTTGAGCAGAGACCAGCTTCATACCAGTCTCTGCCTTGTCGTTCAACGCATTGCGTTCAAGTTGAATGCAACGCGTCACTTGTGTGACCTGGTTCACGGGTTACCCATCATGGGTACGGGTACAGCCGCGGGTCACAAAAGTGTGACCCAGACCCGGACCCATGGCTAAACTCGTGGCAAAACCCGCAGGTTTACCCATACCCATTGATACGCAGTCTCTCCCTTGGGGCACGGAATCTCTCATAGGATCCAATTCTACTTTCCCTACAACTCTTCCGTGTCCCGTTGGAGTAGTGGGACCTGCCAGTCACGTGACCAGGCTCCCACGGTTGACCTAGTTAGTAGCCTTCCCGATGTAGTAGTAGTCCATCATCCTTCCTATCCAGTCGACCTTTCCCTCGAGTCCTGCGTGAGCCCCCGGAGTGGTACCTCGGTACCACTCCAACGTGGTGATGAGAGTGTTCTTCGACTCCACGCCTCTCTCTTTTTCTCTCGGGTTCCCACTCCTTACGACTTTCTCGCGAGACGACCTTTTTTCGGCCTCACCACCCACTGCTGCGCAACCGCGCATTTTCTCTTCACTCACGGCCGTACAACACTCAAATTACCCCCCGGTGCACATGTTCAACCCAATAGGGCCCCGCGTCGCCCCCCGTTGACCCAAAAAACACGCCCGCGACCCTTCTCAGCACCCAAGCGGCAGGCCACGTCACTTTTTTCGACCCCCCGAATTTCCACTTTCTTCAGACCCAGCCATGTCCAGACAACCCCCCGCAACTTCGTTCGACGTTCCGGAGCCCCGCGTTCCCCATCAGGATCCCACGTAGCCCGCTACTGCGAGTTTAGGACAACCCAATGAAAATCGCAGCGCCGCCGCACGGACCCCGTTTCTCGTCACCCCCACCCCTACACGGACCCATTCGACTCCCCGCACACTCGTCCCACCGGCCAGGACCCCCCGTCCCCCTCCATTGCGCCAAACGAGCCCCCGCCGTCGTTTCCAGACACCTGGGCCAGGCGCCACGTCACCATCGCGCGGCCCCGTTCCGCCAACATACACAGCCCCAGACCGACTCACGAAGCTCGCGGCACACCCGCTCACCATCCCGGAGCACCCCACCTCACTCCAATACCGCGAATGGACCGTCCCCGCCGTTCCCAGACCCCCACCGCGTCCCGCCACGTCACCACCCCGGCCAGTTCCTAACACCATACCTGGCCCCGCGAACCCTCGTTCAGCTCCCTGCGGCATCGTTCTCGACCTGGACGAGCCACCCCGATCTCTTCACGTGATACGCCAACCCCCTTCGCGTCGGGATACTATGCCTTGTTAAGTACAACCCTATGCCCCGTCAGTATTATAGCTTTTATTATAGCCTCGTCCCCCGTTCCCCCCATACTGGATGTCAATCACGGTCTACCTACAAGCCGTCACTACACTACGTTCACGCACCCGTTTACCCAATCTCCGCCAATACAGTTATATTTTGGACCACCTGAACCTTCACACTGTGCTAAGTACTTGCTAGGACGATTCGAGGGATCTTTGGCCTTGCGTTGTGAGCCCGAACCCTTGCGAGGGAGGCATTCGAAGAGTATTGAGTTTGAAGAGAGTCTTGTATAGTCTGGTCATCTACCGCCCCCTGCGCGAGGATGACTTCCCGCTTCACGATATAAGGCCCCGGCCTTGATTCGAGGCATTCTGAGGGACTGGGAGTTGTGGCTTGAGAGTTTTTTGGTCTGTTTTGTTTGTTTTGTGTTCTTTTCTGTAGCAGTTGGCGACGAGGGCGTCGCCATGAGGAAAAGGGGCACTTGGAGTAGTGGGACCTGCCAGTCACGTGACCAGGCTCCCACGGTTGACCTAGTTAGTAGCCTTCCCGATGTAGTAGTAGTCCATCATCCTTCCTATCCAGTCGACCTTTCCCTCGAGTCCTGCGTGAGCCCCCGGAGTGGTACCTCGGTACCACTCCACCGTGTACATGTGAAACATCAGCGCGCCACCCGCGACTTGCACGACTTACGCCAATCGACGCGCGCGTGACTGCGACATCTTCGCTGTATCTTAACCGTGCAACCCGGTCTCAATATGCTGAAACACGACCATTAAACACGTCCTATACGTTCGGACACCAAGTCCGATACCAGAAATGTAATTCATCTGGTTTATCTTCATCCTTTCGCCGACTTTCATGTGATATTCACTGTTATTTCAAATCCTTCACTATTCCATTCCCGTTTCGTCGCTTTTATGTGATATTTTGCTGCATTTCTATTTCACTCATCCACCCTTAAACCCCTATCCCTTTAGAATATAAAAAATGTCCTGTAGTAGAAAATAAATGAAGAAGAACCCAGTTCTCCCCTCCCCACTAGTTTGCATCTTAAGTTTAAAAATCCAGTCATTCCTACTCAAATCTGCGTTTTTTCTTGTTGCGTACTCTCCGCTATCGCAACCTAAGTCATAGTGTAGAACCCTCGTTTCGTCGCGTCATCACTGCGTATCGCGCTGTCATCTAGGACACGCATTTGTTTATTTGATCGTGCATATTATCGTGCATTATCGTGTTATTGTCAGGAGTGTCCCAAGTCCCATTCACACCTTTGCAATGTTTTCATCTTTTATTATCTCTTTATCTGGGGTCATAGACGTGGAAACCGTATCACCGTGCCATTCACTAGTCATATTCTATTCAAACTCAGAGGATGCCAGGCTTTTGCCAGCTGTTCAACATAGACCCTGACTGCATGTCCTACCTAGTGTTGCTCAACTCAGCTGGTCAGAAAAAGCTGATCCCGGTTCTGATTTTTTGGTGCACAACCAGCTTTCTCACAGGCTAATATTTTGTAGTTATACCCCTGATTTTTCATCATTCCCCCATGCAAGTATGCTCACCTGACTCCCTGCAACCTCGTCCCACATCCTAGAGTATTTACCATCCCTTTGCCACCCCACATGAGACACCCCCAGAGTTTTTCCACATTGTCTTAGGTTCACCCCCAGTTTAACATAGTTCCCCACCTCGCATCCATCCATTCAAATTCCCTACAGCCTCATTCAACACCCTAGGACCTACCACTACCACTGTGTTCACCTACCCCTACCCCATGCCACACCACCACTTCACAAGACCCCACATTTTTTGTGAGTTATGCTCTGAGCACAGGTGGTTTGGTCAATAAGCGGTGCTCTTAAGCTGGTGGTGGCATTTACTGGGGGAATGCCAGTTGGCAGCATTTCATAAGTCCTCGACAGAGTTTGAGTTTGAGTTTGAGTTTTAGGATCTTTGTGAGTTTTCGGGTTTTTTGGCTTCAGTGGTGAGGACACCACTGTTTTGTTCAAGGCGGGTAGATGTAGTAGGAGGTCACATGATAGGATTACATGGTTCATAGGACTACTTAGTAGCGATCACACTGTAGTAGAGACTCAGCTTATCATACCACCATGCACCCATGACACCCTGAGTGGGCACCCCCTGCCTACTCCACTGTTCCCGTTGACCCGTTGACGTTCCCGCTCTTGTTCCCATTGGCATTCCTGTTCGTGTTCCTGTTCCCCCAGTCTCATTCTCGTTCCTGTTCCCATTTGTGTTCTCATTCTCGTGGGCATGGATGTGGATGTCGTAGGTAATAGTCAGTAACAGAATATAAAAATTTTAAAATTAAAATTAAAAAAACATACTGTGTTATGTGAATGTTTGTTTCACCAAGAATTACCGGAGTTGACTTTGTTCAGGTACCTTCTTGTTGTTCGTGGGTTTCTAATATCTAAATAACCTATCAGGAAGGGGTTTTTGGGTATATGTACTATATGAATCAATAGAATGTAATAGTGAGGTCTCTTCAATTAAGAATTGAGACTTTGAGTAGGGATGAATAGCAATTGGGTGTGTGATGTACTGAAATAATATATATTCACTACTGGAATATAAAAATATGAATGAATGAATACTGATAACAATATTCACCAGTTGAATATGGACGGTTTTGGCTACAGGGCCTATTCAATCAAGAGTATCTCTGGGTATTATAATATCTGACTTACAGCCGTTTTTGTAATTGTTGGCAGTAACTCAGCTTTTTTCAATCAGTTAAAAAAATATGGACTTCGTAGAATTTTGAATGCTGAGTTGTTTATCTCATGAGATACTGCATGGATTGGGATGGTTATGGAGGGAAAGTTGTACTATTTCTTAAGGGCTAACAATTCCTGTAATTACATTTGGACAATATTCAGTGTATGGTGAGTTGTGGATGAAATAAAAGGTAAACCAGTGTTTTTTAACACCCAAAATGATATTGTCACATTATGGCATCAAATGAACTCCTATAAAGAAGATTGTAAGGGGGAAGTTGTTCATTTTTTCAAGGGCTAGAAGTGCATATACTGTGTTTTTCTTTATTTTTTCTCCTTTGAGCAATATTTATGATTCATGTCATATTTCAGACCTAATGCAGACAAACACAGTACAGATGTAATATTGGCTCAAAGGAGAAAAAATAAAGAAAAACACAGTATATGCACTTCTAGCCCTTGAAAAAATGAACAACTTCCCCCTTACAATCTTCTTTATAGGAGTTCATTTGATGCCATAATGTGACAATATCATTTTAGGTGTTAAAAAACACTGGTTTACCTTTTATTTCATCCACAACTCACCATACTGAATATTGTCCAAATGTAATTACAGGAATTGTTAGCCCTTACAGCTGTTTTCATCGAGGTGTGGAAACTCCAAAATTTGAAGGTGGCTGTGCATTTCCAAATATGTAGTCTGCCGAGATTCCGTGTACAATTTTGTAGCTCCGACTAAGCGGGATACTTGCTTGTTGGTCCAGTGCAATGCACGAGTAAGTGTAGATACAGAGATGGCAATCTTTCAGTGATCATACAGTTGGTCCTGGATTTCATCAAGAAAGAGTGTTGGGGAGTTTTCAAGAAGGGAGATAATGAAAATGATATCAGATGTGATGAATTTGCACCCAAACTGTACTTTACAGGGATTGGAACTTGGAAGTGATGCCATATTTCCAGTGATCTGCAGGGTATACTAAAAACTTCCTGAAACCAAGTACCTTACAGATCCTGTTGATAGACATATTGTGCTGGTGCAGTGGGAACAAGCCGCCATGTCGAGCGTTTAGAGTACTTAGTCGGAGCTACAAAATTGTACACGGAATCTCGGCAGACTACATATTTGGAAATGCACAGCCACCTTCAAATTTTGGAGTTTCCACACCTCGATGAAAACAGCTGTAAGAAATAGTACAACTTTCCCTCCATAATCATCCCAATCAATGCAGTATCTCATGAGATACACAACTCAGCATTCAAAATTCTACTAAGTTCATATTTTTCTAATTGATTGAAAAAAGCTGAGTTACTGCCAACAATTACAAAAACAGCTGTAAATCTGAAGCTTCAAATGCACATTGGCTACTAGTTCAGGGATATCTTTAATACCTTTTGAATACTCTGTTTTGTTTAGGATGAAACCTTAACCTTAGAAGTGTATCTAGCTGACTAATGCTGACTAATGAATTGATTGGACTGAGTGAACTGGGTGAATTCTCCTTGATGACAAGGGGAACTCAGAGAATGATAGAATAAGAGTGAACTAGACTGGATTGCAAGCACTAGCTACTACAATGAGTAACTACTAGTACTAAGAGAATGAGGGATCACACTGTGTGAACCCAACTAAGAGTGACTACTGAGTGGTGAGGGGGGAAATCCTACTGACTACTAGAATTTGGGGGCCCTATTTATACTGTTGGAGAACAATGGGGGACTGAGAACAATGGGAAAGTGAGAACAATAGGACTGAGTCATGAGAACAATGGATGGCATCAAAGAGGCTGTGAACAATGGGCTCTATCTCCATTTGGACTGTCTAGAACAAAGGACTGCTCAGAACAATAGACCATTGTCTTTATGTAAGCAGACTATCACAATCACTCTCTGATGCATCCTATCTTATCATTATCTTATCATCCTCTTGTTCACATCTTATCTAATCATTTCCCATTATCTAGCTGAGCCGCTTTTGATCAATACAAGTAAACAAGATTTGTAATCAATCAATTACTGCTAATATAGGTAAGAATGCTAGTTGGGCTTGTCTCCTTGCACACGCAATACAGAGAAATATATAATAAATACTAATGAGTGGGGGATGTGCCTCTGTGCACCATACATAAACGGCTAAGTCTGGGCATTGCTAGTGAAGCCATAATAAATGATATAAAGGTAAGCATATATGCTATTTGTGTCTGTTCACTAGCATGCGTAATGTGGAAAGGCATAGAATGGGTACTAATGAGTGTAGGTGTGCATCCATAGTGTTGCACTTAAATATCTAAGTCTGTGGTCTGATGGTAAACCCATGACATTACACCCAAAAACACTTGGGGTCATGACAACTGATGCACATCACCACCCCCTCCATGGCCACCTGTGTTCATCTGGGTCGTGAAGTTGCTGTTGCCATTGCTGTTGCCATTGATGGTCCCATTCCCTAACCTGTTCCGCCATCCTCGTCCCCATTTGCATTCTTGTTCTTGTTCTCATTCCCCTAGTGTCATTCCCTGTGCCCTCCCTTTCCCATGTGTGTGGGGTGTTGGGCGTTGGTCATTGTTGTGTTGGACGTTGGTGTTCGTGCTGATGCGGATTGTGGCTGTGTTGAATTTTCAGGTCATGTGATCATGCGCGTTTGTTGAAAGGTCTGTGCATCATTCATTTTGGGTATATAATTGAGTGCCCACCACCATAAACTCTCGGGACATAACCTCCAAACAGTAAATATAAATTATATAATGTATTACAGCTGTTTTCATAAACATGTGGAAATGAGAAAAAAGTCAAGTGTGGTGCAAGCCTGCTGCCACACAGCATTTGACTCTGAGTTTCAAATCTTTGCAGCGCAGATTTTCGACGTATTAGGAAAATATAAGGACTTGACAGAATTTTATGTGTTATCTCATGACATACTGAATAGATTTGGATGGTTGTAGAAGGAAAACCTATCTATTCAATCAGAGCTAGCTGCTCATGTAATTATATCCTAAAAATAATTAGTGCTAAGACAGTTACAGATGAAATACCAATATTTCATCAGCCAAACCCATATGGTAAATAATGACACAACAAGAGCTCAGATTAACATGATTGTGGGAAGTAAATTGGTCTGAGTTTTAAGAATTCAAAATTCTTTGGATTGTTCTTGTTAAATTTTTGATAGTATTTACTTCAACTAGACACAAACCTGATACACACCTAAGAATTCCACAAAAAGTTAACATGAGCAAAATCCCAAGTATTTTGAACTCTTAAAAATCAGACCAATTTACTTCCCACAATCATGTTAATCTGAGCTCTTGTTGTGTCATTATTCACCATATGGGTTTGGCTGATGAAATATTGGTATTTCATCTGTAACTGTCTTAGCACTAATTATTTTTAGGATATAATTACATGAGCAGCTAGCTCTGATTGAATAGATAGGTTTTCCTTCTAATCCAAATCTATTCAGTATGTCATGAGATAACACATAAAATTCTGTCAAGTCCTTATATTTTCCTAATACGTCGAAAATCTGCACTGCAAAGATTTGAAACTCAGAGTCAAATGCCGTGCGGCAGCAGGCTTGCACCACACTTGACTTTTTTCTCAGTTTCTGCATGTTTATGAAAACAGCTGTAATCACTATAGCATAAATGGGATGCTTAGGCATTGCTATAAATGGTCATAATTCCTGGTGAATTCCTGGTGGGATTCATCAGGACTCCTGGTAAAGTCCTGGTAACCCACATTATAGGTGGTTCCTGGTTCTTTCCTGGTAGTCCTGGTAAATTTACAAGGAATAGTCCTGGTAAAGTCCCAGTCAATCCCTGGGAATTCCTGGTGAATTTTACCAGGATTCCTTGTAAATTTGAGTGGTGGACTCAGAATTTGGCTGGGAGCCATTCCTGGCTAGTCCTGGTAAATTCCTGGTAAAAACCCAGTATTCCTGGTGGACTCCAGGAGGATGTGTGGAGGAGTGTAAAGTGCTCATGTTGGACCTGCATTGGACCTGCATTGGTTGTTTTTGGCAGACGCGTGGTGCTGGTGGCATATGAGCCTCTCTGTGTAGGTGTCCTGACATGTCATGCGTGTTGTCCACACAATGATGAGCAGGTTGACCCCACATTGGCCACATTGGTGTGTTTTGGTGGTGGTGGTGTGGTGCCATGTTCTGTTATATACGAATAAAAAATCAACAAAAAAAACATACCACAAGGGAGTGGTGGTGGATGCACCACCCCCCACTGCTCATTGACTCCCACTCCACCCCGTTCACGTTCGTTTGCATGCATGCACATCTTGGACGCGTTGTTGTTGGCATCTGATGTGGCTATCATGGTGGTTGTGGCCATCGTGGTGGCAATCGCCATTGTCATTGTCATTGTGGTGGTTGTGGTTGTGGTTGTGGTGGCTGTGGATGGTAACTGTAATACTGTAAGTGTGATTTAGTGTCAAATAAATAAAATAAATAAAATAAAATAAAACATATGTGGGTGGCAGGGAGTACCCTGCCACCTGTTTTGTCCACCTCAGGTGCTCCATGACCCTCATTTGACATATGTTGTGGGCATTGTTGGTGGTTGCAGAAGGTACTTGGGTGACTTTGGATGTTGGCCAAATGGCCAACTTGGGACTGTCAGTTTGTGGTTCAGACTCAGTTTGAAACCATTTCAGCCCACAGCCAAATCCCCAAACTGGAGACCAAACTGTTTGGTCTCAGCCAAAATTTCCCAAACCAAAACCAAAACCAGCAGTTTTGAGTCAGTCCAAACCGGGTTTGGATCGGTCTGAGACCGAACTTCCCCAACACTAGCAAGTGGAAATACAAATGAAGGCCACTGGAATGTGTCAAATGGAAATTATTCAAGCAGGTGCAAGAACCCACATTTTATGGTATGTTCTTTCCCTAATCCAGAATTAGGATTGACCTCTCCCAATAGCATCACTTTGTTTGTCAGTTTCATAGCTTACTGTTGGTATTAGCTACTGCACCAAATGGAGTATGATCTTGCCAATTGCATGAAATACAGAGTGGGAGCGACAAAATCTGGTTGACCCAGGTTACACACTGCTGGAACAATACCTTGACACAATGCAAGGTCTACCAAGGCTAGGCCCACTCATCTTCCACGTAAGTTACACTCCATATAACATTGACATAGTCTAAACTAACACATTCGCTAGATTCTACAAACAACATTGCTCATGAAAGTGCCCATCATCCCCATCTCCATTCAAATCGTCAAGGCCAGCCCCACAGAATGGAGGCTTTCTTGAATGAGATGAAGATGGCACAATTGAGAAAAGTTGGTGGTATGCAGGGACCCTAACCCAACTCAATTACCCCCCCTGTGTCATGTTCATGTTGAAAATGGGCAATGGGGGCCCCAGTCTGCCGCCTTTGCCCCAAACCCCACCCTCACCTTTTCAACCTCTAAGACACCCCCTCCCAGATGGTGTTTGACCACCCCCCACTCAACTACACCCCACATCTCATTCATGTTGAAAACAAGAGGTTGGGGACACCAAATCTGTCACCTCCCCACCCTATGCCCCAACCCCACCCCCACCTCCCCACCTGTTTTCAACCACCCCTGACCTGAGTAGCCCCCCCGCATCTTATTCACATTGAAAAACAAGGAGATGTGATCCCATTTGTCCAACACCCACAACACCCCTCTTCCCGTCACTTCACCACGCTATGCCCTGAACCCCCAACCTCACTTGTTCAATATCCACAGCACCCCCACCACCAGTTTTTGACCATTGAGTAGCCCACTATTATTAGCCCAATGAAATAAGATATTTTATTAATAAAATGGTTTCATATTTGAGAAGTTCGAATCCTTTAAGAAATGCCTCTTCATTACTCTCATTTCATCTAGTTCATGCTGCTAGAAATGACTGTTCAGCAGAAGAATAGAATGTCTTATCATTTTTTTCTGAAAATCTGGGTACAAATAATCAACTATCACAATAATTACATGCACTTGAATAAACCAGTGCCCAAACATGATATTTGAGTCATTTAATGCATGATATTTCAGTAGAATATTTGAAAGTCTATTGTAATGGCCAATATCATATTGCCATGAATTTACAAGGTGGTTCAAACATGATATTCCAGAGGAATAATTAAATGTTTATTGTAGTGGCTTGTACTGCATATGGTTCAAAAAGACTGTGACAAAATCATATTTCAGAGGAATAATTGGGAACCCCATATATACATTGCTTGATTACCTGCAAATCTGAGTATAAACAATCAACTGCCACAATAATTACATGACACTTGAATATATTTCTATGGCTAGATATGACATTGCAATGGCTTGAAAGTCTGCTTATCAATTATCAACTCCGCCTGAATAGCGGTGCCCCCCGATTTCCTGATGGCATACAATAGATTTTTGTGACAGGAATCTAGATATAAGTAACTTAAACAGATTACTCTCTTACACCTTAAGGATATATGCAGTCTGTCATGATCAGGGGTTTTGAAATATATGGTAGTGCAGTGGTTGTTGACTGCTAAGATATTTATGTGGAATTGAATTATATTTACCTCGGTCTGAGAGGGCTTTTATACTACTAGCTAAATCTACTAGAAGTTTCTTGTGGTAAGTAGAATAACTGCTGTGCTTCAGCGTTATTCATTAGACAGGTGTGTTTGAGTTCTGGGGTCACATGATACAGATTAGTACTAATCTTTTCTGCAACTATTCGGCCACTATTCCCAACACTCCCCCTTGGTTGAATACTCTTTGACTTGTTCCAGGTCGCGGTAAACATCATCCATGTATTCCATTATGTGTTCTGCTCTTTCCAGTTCCTCTCTGGTCAATAGACCAAGTTTGGCCATGAACTTTGTGTGAAGTGGGCAAGGTAACCCTTTCATAAATATGTCTGCTAGATTTTCTTTGGAAGGAATATACATGACTTTGAGGATACCAGACGCAATGTGATCTTGTAGGAAATGTAGATTGACATCTATATGTTTCGTCTGCACATGGAATTCTGGGTTGTGCAATATAGCAATTGCGGCCTGATTGTTGGATCGTAAAATCAATGTTTTGTCCGACTGTAGGTCTAATTCCTTCAACAAATTTCTATGCCAGATTAACTGCTTTGTGGCATGAGTAGCAGTGACATATTCTGCTTTGGCCATTGACAACACAATTGTGCTCTGCTTCATTGAGCTCCAAGCTACAGCTCCCCCTGCAATCATGAACACATATCCGCTAATGGATGTCCGGTGCGGGTTGGATCCCCAATCAGCATTGACGTAATGAATGGTTTCTGTCATAATCTGTTGGTCCTTTCCGCCATACATTAGTTTGTAATCCATCGTTCCCTTTAGGTAGTGAAATATCCTTTTAAGTGCTGTCCAGTGTTCCGGACTTGGGTTCCATGTGAATTGTGCAACAGTTACAGTTGCATACATGATATCGGGTCTTGTTGCATGTGCAGCATACATGAACTCTCCAACTCGTGTCACATACTCAATTGAGGTGTGTTTCCACTTGCTCTCGTCAGTTTCAGTTTCGTTTATTCATAGGATCATATTCTGATCCATTGGGGTTGATACTGGTTTCGCATCCTTCATTCCGGCCTTCACAAGTATCTTCTGGATATAACAGCTTTGTGATAGGGTGACTTTCCATTATTGGTGGTCTCATTTGATATGGATCCTGAGCAGTAATGTTGGCTTTCTGATGACTGTTACTGTGTATTTTTCTTTCAGCTGGTTGATTATCTGCTGATTCATCGCTTGGTTGTTTGCATAAGCCGTAAGGTCATCAACCCATATGAGTACGATGGAGAATTTTTCACCTTCCCAATAGTAGTATGCGCAGTAGTTGGTCCATAATCTCATATAATGAAATTCCTTCATTGTGTTATCAAAATCCGTGTTCCATACGTTTCTGGCTTGCCTGAGACCATATATAGGCTGTATGAGGCAGCAAACCCATCCAGTTCTGTCCTGAAATTCTGCCAGCTGTTTCATGTACAGCTCCTCCTTCACCCATCCATAGGCAAATGCATGGATTTGGCGGATCAGTGTGGATCATGGATATGGATCACCGCGGATACGGGTACAGATACCATTTTTGGTATCCACCAACCCATGTATCCATATCCAGTGATCCATGGTCCCACTTTGGGCAGTGTCACAGTACCCACATCACACATCAACATCACCAACTAGCGTTGACCACGACCATACCATCACCCATACCTGTGGTTTGGCGACACCCTCAATGGCTACACAAGGGTGAGCGCACGGACAGTGACCAGACAACAACAAAAGAAGGAGCAGGAAAATGGCCAGGGGGTGGTGCTCCCACCTCCCGGCCTACAGGTAAGTCTCCATTTATTATCAAGTAAGGAACTCTAGCTACCTACACTACAACAACAACAACAACAACAACATGGGGCGACAGCATGCAACAACACATCCCCCTCTCGTCCACCTCACGGACACACAACAATGACGACAACACATCCCCCTTCGTCCACCTCACAGACACACAACAACAACAACAATGCGTCCCCCTTCATCCATCTCTTGGACACACAACAGCAATGATGACAATTCGTCCCCCTCTTGTCCACCTCACAGACGCACAACAGACCAGGAGAGAGGGAAAAGGCAGCCCATGACATGACTTATCCCGTGTCTGACGGGGCAACTAAGGTTGACAATGTTACGTTTGAGATGGGCCAGCCGATCTGGGCCGAGAAAAGCTTATTGTTAGGTACTTGACGGCGCAACTCAGGAATGTCATAGTTATGGTGTTAGATGGGTGGGCCGAGGTTTGAGCCAGAATAGTGTTATTCATGTGAGACCGTTGGGCCGAAGTTCTATGGGGGAAACGTTACCCATATGAGACCGATGGGCCGAAGTTCTGCTGGGGTATTGTTACCCATCTTAGACCGTTGGGCCGTGTTTCTGCTGGGGTATTGTTAACCGTCTCAGACCGTTCGGCCAAGTTTCTTCGGGAGTATTGTTACCCGTCTCAGACCATTTGGCTGAGTTTCTTCGGGAGTATTGTTACCCGTCTCAGACCGTTCAGCCAAGTTTCTTCGGGAGTATTGTTACCCGTCTCAGACCATTGGGCCAAGGTTCTTCGGAAGTATTGTTACCCATCTCAGACCGTTGGGCCGTGTTTCTGCTGGGGTATTGTTACCCGTCTTAGACCATTCGGCCAAGGTTCTTTGGGAGTATTGTTACCCGTCTCAGACCGTTGGGCTGAGGTTCACAATAATAATAATATTCATTGGCTGACAATTGGACAAACACCCCTCCAAATTTCGTCCAGCCTCGGTGTCTCAGCAAGAGCATAAACATCATCTTCAGCAATGACATCGGCATTGTCAGTGGCATCGGCGTTTGAACAGCATCGGCATTTGATTGGCATCGGCGTTGGCATCGATGTCAGCGTTGCAAATGGCATCAGCGTTCCCACGGCGTCAGCGTTGCACATGGCGTCGGTGTTGAAAATGGCATCGGCATTGCAACCGGCGTCGGCATTGCATATGGCATTGGTGTTGCATATGGCATCGGTGTTGGCAGCGAAATCGGCGCTGGCAAGATCATCGGCGCTGGCATCGGCATCGGCACTGACATTGGCATTGGCGTTCACCTCGGTGTCGGCTTATGTTTGACCACGTTCTGACCTGTTTTGGTTTGTGGACTAAGTGCCGAACTTGGGAAAGAGCCTTTGCATAGGGCAACTGCATATAGAGCATTGTAAATCAATCTCCCGATCTCTAAAAAGATTTTGCAGAATCTCGTTCGTTTGAACCATGGTTGACTTTTAATTATTTATATTGTATAAAGATATAAATCCCAAATGGGTAATATTAATTTCATTCATAACCTTCATTCCCTGCCCCTACACAATGAGCCACTCTTTTCGATCGGGATCCATTGCCGACTTCACCGACAGAATATCCACGTACCTCGGCCAAAAATTTGGTCAATGTATCAGCCCACACAGGGCATCCATGGAGTGCATCTTACCACCGATGGACTTCAGCACTCAATTAATATGTGATTGTGAGCTGTTGATTGATAGATTGGTATTGGCATACCAAAATCACGGTATTAATATTGCTGCTCATTTCTGCAGTAAATCTTCTACTGAATTCGACTTTAGTTACATTGGAATGGGATGCCGACCAATATTCATCAAGATTGGGTCAAAAGCCGATGGGCTTCAACGCGACAAAGGAGGCTGCTCTAATGCGCCGACATCCCTTGCTCTGGAATCCCCCACGAACGGTAAACACTCCACTAAGTGTTCACGATCGCCACGGACGTATCCTTTGCTGGTATCTGCCCAATGCGTTGACACCGACTCGACAAGTATGTGGTTTGCCATGACTGACACCTCCGAATTCAAATTACGTTAACAGGTTATCATTGCCGAATCGCTAAAGCATATGAACAAATTGTTGTCTCGAAGCATGTCAAGTGCCGCGAAGAAGAACTGGAGGACCAATCCAGCATTATTTCAGGCTAACACTCAATGCAGTTGGATAATGCCAGGCACAGTTGAGCTTTCTCCTGCTTGGTTTCAACAAGGACACGATGTAATTATTATCATTGAAGACATGGCAATAGCTGAATATATATGAATGCAGATGCAAAATGAACCCCTTGTGGTTTCCTCGGCCTTGAATGACACAAATGCTGAAGCCGGTGGAAGGGCCTGGCTAGATGCTGCAAGTGAATCGATCGCACTCATATCAGCAACTCTTTCCATTACACACCCCGAATTGTACAAGTGTGGCCGAGAGACACTTCAGCGTTTGGAATCCAATGCCGAACTCTCCGATGTCCTGAGCCGATGGTCCTTGGCGTGTAATGGGATGTCAGTGATAAGCAATCGAGAAACACCAGCACATCGGGACAACAATTCACGTGTGGAGTGGTATGACATTTTGGCGACAATCAGGCCATACAAGGAAGCCGTTCTGGACTTGTCGAACATCGGCATTAGATTACAGTACAATTCAGGTACACTTGTCCATCTCGGTGGATGACTTTTAAGACACGGGGTTCGTCGGATGGATGGTGATCGTGTTTGCCTTGCATTTTATATGAGAGATAACATCCATGAGCAAGTAGAGGTGCAGGCAGCATCATGGATGACTGTTGATCACATGAAGAATTCTTTTTACCCGCCCATTAGCTGAATTACTTGTTCTTTACTTGTTCTTTATAATAATACCGGACAAATACTACAGAAGAGCATACATATAGGATAACACTGATCAGACCTATGCCAACCGACGATGTATTTCATCCAGAGTCTTCCACCTCATGCTCAACAGCTTCATGTCATCTATTTTTTCGAAAGACTGCCTTTGAATCAGCATGTAGCTGGTTTCCATCTCTGTTCAGAGCGTCCCAAGATAACGCCGAAGTTCGGCGTTTTGCTTGACAGACAGACTTTCGATAAATGCTGACGATAAAGAAGCAGGTTGAAGACCCCACCGATCTTCAAGCCTCTCTTCTCGCCCTTGCCTTTGTCAGTTGACATTGAGGTGTTATCTAAGCTGGTGCCGTCCAATTCGTCGACATCCATCTCAGCACTGGACGCCGATGCCGATGCTGATGTTTGACGATCCGACAATGTTTCAATGAGGGGCAATCCATTCCAACATGGACTGCTTGACTGACTTGATGGACCGCTCGTTGGGCTTGATGGCCTGGTGGCAACATTTGGCATATCGAGAACCTGATCTTTGATGTTGTCGAGGGCCTTTCAATTGACTCATGAATGAGCAGCTGTCATGGATTTCTCGCAGGCAAACCTCACCTCCCAAAGTTGGGGCGGCTCCTCTGATAACCCGCCCGAAGTCGATGCATATGCCATTCGAAAGGCAAGGGCTGTTTCAGGCTGTCCATGATTCAACTCTGGAATATGGAAAGCAGAGAACAAAAAATAATACCTGCATCATGGTCACCACTGCAAAGTATCTGCAAAGGAGATCAGAATGCGTCCCGGTTCCTCGGGGACCAATCCTTCCTCTTCCTCCCACCAATGCCCACCATCCAGATGTTTGACGACAAAGGCAGGGGGCAATGTGTCGATTGGGAGGTCTTGTTCAGAAACATCCTTCCATAAATATGGCAGAGCATGTTGATACAGCGATTTAGCTGTTTCTCGAAT
>OY744470.1:2356781-2415278 GCA_963556145.1 Hygrocybe punicea
AATCTGTCACCTCCCCACCCTATGCCCCAACCCCACCCCCACCTCCCCACCTGTTTTCAACCACCCCTGACCTGAGTAGCCCCCCCGCATCTTATTCACATTGAAAAACAAGGAGATGTGATCCCATTTGTCCAACACCCACAACACCCCTCTTCCCGTCACTTCACCACGCTATGCCCTGAACCCCCAACCTCACTTGTTCAATATCCACAGCACCCCCACCACCAGTTTTTGACCATTGAGTAGCCCACTATTATTAGCCCAATGAAATAAGATATTTTATTAATAAAATGGTTTCATATTTGAGAAGTTCGAATCCTTTAAGAAATGCCTCTTCATTACTCTCATTTCATCTAGTTCATGCTGCTAGAAATGACTGTTCAGCAGAAGAATAGAATGTCTTATCATTTTTTTCTGAAAATCTGGGTACAAATAATCAACTATCACAATAATTACATGCACTTGAATAAACCAGTGCCCAAACATGATATTTGAGTCATTTAATGCATGATATTTCAGTAGAATATTTGAAAGTCTATTGTAATGGCCAATATCATATTGCCATGAATTTACAAGGTGGTTCAAACATGATATTCCAGAGGAATAATTAAATGTTTATTGTAGTGGCTTGTACTGCATATGGTTCAAAAAGACTGTGACAAAATCATATTTCAGAGGAATAATTGGGAACCCCATATATACATTGCTTGATTACCTGCAAATCTGAGTATAAACAATCAACTGCCACAATAATTACATGACACTTGAATATATTTCTATGGCTAGATATGACATTGCAATGGCTTGAAAGTCTGCTTATCAATTATCAACTCCGCCTGAATAGCGGTGCCCCCCGATTTCCTGATGGCATACAATAGATTTTTGTGACAGGAATCTAGATATAAGTAACTTAAACAGATTACTCTCTTACACCTTAAGGATATATGCAGTCTGTCATGATCAGGGGTTTTGAAATATATGGTAGTGCAGTGGTTGTTGACTGCTAAGATATTTATGTGGAATTGAATTATATTTACCTCGGTCTGAGAGGGCTTTTATACTACTAGCTAAATCTACTAGAAGTTTCTTGTGGTAAGTAGAATAACTGCTGTGCTTCAGCGTTATTCATTAGACAGGTGTGTTTGAGTTCTGGGGTCACATGATACAGATTAGTACTAATCTTTTCTGCAACTATTCGGCCACTATTCCCAACACTCCCCCTTGGTTGAATACTCTTTGACTTGTTCCAGGTCGCGGTAAACATCATCCATGTATTCCATTATGTGTTCTGCTCTTTCCAGTTCCTCTCTGGTCAATAGACCAAGTTTGGCCATGAACTTTGTGTGAAGTGGGCAAGGTAACCCTTTCATAAATATGTCTGCTAGATTTTCTTTGGAAGGAATATACATGACTTTGAGGATACCAGACGCAATGTGATCTTGTAGGAAATGTAGATTGACATCTATATGTTTCGTCTGCACATGGAATTCTGGGTTGTGCAATATAGCAATTGCGGCCTGATTGTTGGATCGTAAAATCAATGTTTTGTCCGACTGTAGGTCTAATTCCTTCAACAAATTTCTATGCCAGATTAACTGCTTTGTGGCATGAGTAGCAGTGACATATTCTGCTTTGGCCATTGACAACACAATTGTGCTCTGCTTCATTGAGCTCCAAGCTACAGCTCCCCCTGCAATCATGAACACATATCCGCTAATGGATGTCCGGTGCGGGTTGGATCCCCAATCAGCATTGACGTAATGAATGGTTTCTGTCATAATCTGTTGGTCCTTTCCGCCATACATTAGTTTGTAATCCATCGTTCCCTTTAGGTAGTGAAATATCCTTTTAAGTGCTGTCCAGTGTTCCGGACTTGGGTTCCATGTGAATTGTGCAACAGTTACAGTTGCATACATGATATCGGGTCTTGTTGCATGTGCAGCATACATGAACTCTCCAACTCGTGTCACATACTCAATTGAGGTGTGTTTCCACTTGCTCTCGTCAGTTTCAGTTTCGTTTATTCATAGGATCATATTCTGATCCATTGGGGTTGATACTGGTTTCGCATCCTTCATTCCGGCCTTCACAAGTATCTTCTGGATATAACAGCTTTGTGATAGGGTGACTTTCCATTATTGGTGGTCTCATTTGATATGGATCCTGAGCAGTAATGTTGGCTTTCTGATGACTGTTACTGTGTATTTTTCTTTCAGCTGGTTGATTATCTGCTGATTCATCGCTTGGTTGTTTGCATAAGCCGTAAGGTCATCAACCCATATGAGTACGATGGAGAATTTTTCACCTTCCCAATAGTAGTATGCGCAGTAGTTGGTCCATAATCTCATATAATGAAATTCCTTCATTGTGTTATCAAAATCCGTGTTCCATACGTTTCTGGCTTGCCTGAGACCATATATAGGCTGTATGAGGCAGCAAACCCATCCAGTTCTGTCCTGAAATTCTGCCAGCTGTTTCATGTACAGCTCCTCCTTCACCCATCCATAGGCAAATGCATGGATTTGGCGGATCAGTGTGGATCATGGATATGGATCACCGCGGATACGGGTACAGATACCATTTTTGGTATCCACCAACCCATGTATCCATATCCAGTGATCCATGGTCCCACTTTGGGCAGTGTCACAGTACCCACATCACACATCAACATCACCAACTAGCGTTGACCACGACCATACCATCACCCATACCTGTGGTTTGGCGACACCCTCAATGGCTACACAAGGGTGAGCGCACGGACAGTGACCAGACAACAACAAAAGAAGGAGCAGGAAAATGGCCAGGGGGTGGTGCTCCCACCTCCCGGCCTACAGGTAAGTCTCCATTTATTATCAAGTAAGGAACTCTAGCTACCTACACTACAACAACAACAACAACAACAACATGGGGCGACAGCATGCAACAACACATCCCCCTCTCGTCCACCTCACGGACACACAACAATGACGACAACACATCCCCCTTCGTCCACCTCACAGACACACAACAACAACAACAATGCGTCCCCCTTCATCCATCTCTTGGACACACAACAGCAATGATGACAATTCGTCCCCCTCTTGTCCACCTCACAGACGCACAACAGACCAGGAGAGAGGGAAAAGGCAGCCCATGACATGACTTATCCCGTGTCTGACGGGGCAACTAAGGTTGACAATGTTACGTTTGAGATGGGCCAGCCGATCTGGGCCGAGAAAAGCTTATTGTTAGGTACTTGACGGCGCAACTCAGGAATGTCATAGTTATGGTGTTAGATGGGTGGGCCGAGGTTTGAGCCAGAATAGTGTTATTCATGTGAGACCGTTGGGCCGAAGTTCTATGGGGGAAACGTTACCCATATGAGACCGATGGGCCGAAGTTCTGCTGGGGTATTGTTACCCATCTTAGACCGTTGGGCCGTGTTTCTGCTGGGGTATTGTTAACCGTCTCAGACCGTTCGGCCAAGTTTCTTCGGGAGTATTGTTACCCGTCTCAGACCATTTGGCTGAGTTTCTTCGGGAGTATTGTTACCCGTCTCAGACCGTTCAGCCAAGTTTCTTCGGGAGTATTGTTACCCGTCTCAGACCATTGGGCCAAGGTTCTTCGGAAGTATTGTTACCCATCTCAGACCGTTGGGCCGTGTTTCTGCTGGGGTATTGTTACCCGTCTTAGACCATTCGGCCAAGGTTCTTTGGGAGTATTGTTACCCGTCTCAGACCGTTGGGCTGAGGTTCACAATAATAATAATATTCATTGGCTGACAATTGGACAAACACCCCTCCAAATTTCGTCCAGCCTCGGTGTCTCAGCAAGAGCATAAACATCATCTTCAGCAATGACATCGGCATTGTCAGTGGCATCGGCGTTTGAACAGCATCGGCATTTGATTGGCATCGGCGTTGGCATCGATGTCAGCGTTGCAAATGGCATCAGCGTTCCCACGGCGTCAGCGTTGCACATGGCGTCGGTGTTGAAAATGGCATCGGCATTGCAACCGGCGTCGGCATTGCATATGGCATTGGTGTTGCATATGGCATCGGTGTTGGCAGCGAAATCGGCGCTGGCAAGATCATCGGCGCTGGCATCGGCATCGGCACTGACATTGGCATTGGCGTTCACCTCGGTGTCGGCTTATGTTTGACCACGTTCTGACCTGTTTTGGTTTGTGGACTAAGTGCCGAACTTGGGAAAGAGCCTTTGCATAGGGCAACTGCATATAGAGCATTGTAAATCAATCTCCCGATCTCTAAAAAGATTTTGCAGAATCTCGTTCGTTTGAACCATGGTTGACTTTTAATTATTTATATTGTATAAAGATATAAATCCCAAATGGGTAATATTAATTTCATTCATAACCTTCATTCCCTGCCCCTACACAATGAGCCACTCTTTTCGATCGGGATCCATTGCCGACTTCACCGACAGAATATCCACGTACCTCGGCCAAAAATTTGGTCAATGTATCAGCCCACACAGGGCATCCATGGAGTGCATCTTACCACCGATGGACTTCAGCACTCAATTAATATGTGATTGTGAGCTGTTGATTGATAGATTGGTATTGGCATACCAAAATCACGGTATTAATATTGCTGCTCATTTCTGCAGTAAATCTTCTACTGAATTCGACTTTAGTTACATTGGAATGGGATGCCGACCAATATTCATCAAGATTGGGTCAAAAGCCGATGGGCTTCAACGCGACAAAGGAGGCTGCTCTAATGCGCCGACATCCCTTGCTCTGGAATCCCCCACGAACGGTAAACACTCCACTAAGTGTTCACGATCGCCACGGACGTATCCTTTGCTGGTATCTGCCCAATGCGTTGACACCGACTCGACAAGTATGTGGTTTGCCATGACTGACACCTCCGAATTCAAATTACGTTAACAGGTTATCATTGCCGAATCGCTAAAGCATATGAACAAATTGTTGTCTCGAAGCATGTCAAGTGCCGCGAAGAAGAACTGGAGGACCAATCCAGCATTATTTCAGGCTAACACTCAATGCAGTTGGATAATGCCAGGCACAGTTGAGCTTTCTCCTGCTTGGTTTCAACAAGGACACGATGTAATTATTATCATTGAAGACATGGCAATAGCTGAATATATATGAATGCAGATGCAAAATGAACCCCTTGTGGTTTCCTCGGCCTTGAATGACACAAATGCTGAAGCCGGTGGAAGGGCCTGGCTAGATGCTGCAAGTGAATCGATCGCACTCATATCAGCAACTCTTTCCATTACACACCCCGAATTGTACAAGTGTGGCCGAGAGACACTTCAGCGTTTGGAATCCAATGCCGAACTCTCCGATGTCCTGAGCCGATGGTCCTTGGCGTGTAATGGGATGTCAGTGATAAGCAATCGAGAAACACCAGCACATCGGGACAACAATTCACGTGTGGAGTGGTATGACATTTTGGCGACAATCAGGCCATACAAGGAAGCCGTTCTGGACTTGTCGAACATCGGCATTAGATTACAGTACAATTCAGGTACACTTGTCCATCTCGGTGGATGACTTTTAAGACACGGGGTTCGTCGGATGGATGGTGATCGTGTTTGCCTTGCATTTTATATGAGAGATAACATCCATGAGCAAGTAGAGGTGCAGGCAGCATCATGGATGACTGTTGATCACATGAAGAATTCTTTTTACCCGCCCATTAGCTGAATTACTTGTTCTTTACTTGTTCTTTATAATAATACCGGACAAATACTACAGAAGAGCATACATATAGGATAACACTGATCAGACCTATGCCAACCGACGATGTATTTCATCCAGAGTCTTCCACCTCATGCTCAACAGCTTCATGTCATCTATTTTTTCGAAAGACTGCCTTTGAATCAGCATGTAGCTGGTTTCCATCTCTGTTCAGAGCGTCCCAAGATAACGCCGAAGTTCGGCGTTTTGCTTGACAGACAGACTTTCGATAAATGCTGACGATAAAGAAGCAGGTTGAAGACCCCACCGATCTTCAAGCCTCTCTTCTCGCCCTTGCCTTTGTCAGTTGACATTGAGGTGTTATCTAAGCTGGTGCCGTCCAATTCGTCGACATCCATCTCAGCACTGGACGCCGATGCCGATGCTGATGTTTGACGATCCGACAATGTTTCAATGAGGGGCAATCCATTCCAACATGGACTGCTTGACTGACTTGATGGACCGCTCGTTGGGCTTGATGGCCTGGTGGCAACATTTGGCATATCGAGAACCTGATCTTTGATGTTGTCGAGGGCCTTTCAATTGACTCATGAATGAGCAGCTGTCATGGATTTCTCGCAGGCAAACCTCACCTCCCAAAGTTGGGGCGGCTCCTCTGATAACCCGCCCGAAGTCGATGCATATGCCATTCGAAAGGCAAGGGCTGTTTCAGGCTGTCCATGATTCAACTCTGGAATATGGAAAGCAGAGAACAAAAAATAATACCTGCATCATGGTCACCACTGCAAAGTATCTGCAAAGGAGATCAGAATGCGTCCCGGTTCCTCGGGGACCAATCCTTCCTCTTCCTCCCACCAATGCCCACCATCCAGATGTTTGACGACAAAGGCAGGGGGCAATGTGTCGATTGGGAGGTCTTGTTCAGAAACATCCTTCCATAAATATGGCAGAGCATGTTGATACAGCGATTTAGCTGTTTCTCGAATCACATCCGGGATTTCCAATCTGATTCTGGCGATTTTCGCAGTGCCGATGGCGACCATGGCTGCTGCCTGCACAAGAAAGTGTAAATTGTTTTAGCAGACAGAGCTAGCATTAAGTCAATGAACTCACTATTTCTGACTGCATGTTCAATTCCCATCTTGTCCGCTGCTCGATGGTCAGCTCATCCCAATCGGCTATCAACACCCATGTCGCCATTTTGACTCGGCGTCCAAGGAGATTCAGGAGGTGTTGACATTCCCGTGTTTGTGCCATAAGAAAGCCGGTATAGGTCAATGATGAATGTTTTATTTATCTGTGTTTGAAATTTTCATAGACTGTATCACTCAATCGGCACCGATTCTGAAAGATGTCACTAGCCAGGCTCACTAATACACTAATAACGATATCTTGTTATGCCAGTCGCTTATGAGACATGTTGAGGACACCCTTGCAAATGGGCCCCGATTTTCTGTTGTAAAGCCGCTGCAGCTCAGCGCCGACGTTCTATTCGGTGGGGACATTGCTGAACGGCGTCACGGAGACACGTATACCTGGCAGATTTTCTATATATGTTTTAGACAAATTTCGAACGACTTCTGTGGTTGGGTGGTGAATTGTTCCCATAGAGCCACCTGCCTTGCAGCATAACATTGTTTTCCTTTTGCTCCGAGGCCAGTCACCGAGTCCTTAAGAGTCCTCCACTCATCAGCTTTTTTCTTGAATGTGTGAATAGTCCACCGCATTTCTTGCTTGACCCTGTCAAATTCCTCTTTCCAGCGGCTGAAATTCGCATTTGTCCTGAGCCAATGCACCCGATAGACTAGCACCAGTCATTTCAGATTTAGGATCATGAAATCGCAAAGATAGCTTACATTCTTCCATCCATCCATTACTAGCCACATCTCGGTCGACATCCATGTTCCAAAACCATGCCAGCGCTCTATTCCATTGCCCCGGTTGTTTTGGATCCAATAATGCGGTTGTTGCATTGAGTTGATCACTCCGGAGCAACTGGTAGGTTGCCAGCATCTCTTTTGATGCTCCAAGGCGAACCATGGTTCTTCGAGCCAAGCGATAAACCCGTGCATGGTGCCTTACCTGGGCTTCCACCGAATAAACTTCTTTCCATGCTCTTGTTTTTTGCTTAGTCCCCGCTGCGAGTCGAACATTTTTCCGAAACAAGAATGCTTTGTGACCAAGACATATTCGGATTTGATAGAGAGCGTTTGCGGCCTGGCTTTCTCACAATTTCAATTCCGCAAAAAGTAATTTGTTCCCGGAGCTTGTGACTGCCGATCGACGGAGGTTGGAAGGGAGACACAACTTTGTATAGATTGGGGAACGGTCATCAGAGTACCTCTGTCTTCGGCGGCTGATAAAAGGATTGTCGCTGTCATCCCCCTCATCAGCACTGTCTTCAACATCCGGTTCAGTATTGTCTGCATCATCTGATCTATTGGTGTCTGATGTCGAATCTGAATCCTCGTTGTTCATACATGAATCCATAAATTTCGATGACAATTTGTTGAAACGGGTGATTTTGTTCGACAATCGGCGTCTTTTTTCCTCCATCGATAGCAACGCCGACGCTTTGGGGTTACAGCCAAGTTTTCTCTCTTCATCGGCCAATGACATTCTGTACAAATCAATAGAGGTCAATTTTGGTGCTCTCCTTATAGAATTTCACCTACTGTGATTCTTCAATTTTCACTCCATTGGATAACCATGCGATAGTGCCGTTCACCAGACCATCGGTCTTTTCACGGACGGTTAACTCCAACATTGTTTCCTCCTTGGTCGGACCTGAGACACAAGTTCAGAAATTGTTCAATTGGATGTCAAATGAATACCTTTGCTTATTTTTGCATCGTATAAATCCATCGCTGTCTCGTCATGTTCTCGGTTCTTTTGGGCTCTTTGCTCCTCTTGTGTCCACTTCCGAATAAGGTTTCTGTCCGCTGTTGACTTGAGCTCATCCAGTGCACAACGGCTGCTGTCTAACCCGATGGTGGCTTTGTGAAATTTTTTCCTCAGTGTTGACACTGAGATTTTCATTAGCCGCAATCACCGACAATGACAACATTTTACAAACCAATTCTGATCAGTTTCTTAAAATTTGAGTCGTTCATATGTCCATCAATCATTTCCTGACAGGATGCTGCTGTCATAGTCCTGGTGCTCCTGGCAATATTGTCAAATGGAGACCGTAATGTTTCCAAAATTTCCCCATCGACCTGGCCTGCCCCTTCTATAAACTGAGGGCTGTATCGAGGGTAGCAAGAGTCCTGATGTCCCATTATGTGAAACAAGCCGATCGCCTTCTTGATATGTGAATCCTCGGGCATCTCCAGATAGGACCCTTCGGTCAATCTCTCAGTCAGGTATTTCCCATATTGGCACATCACATCGTAGATGAGCAAGACTTGTTTGAAACCAGATGCATATTTAAGTGCTTCTGAGACTGCATAGTCCATGTTCATGTGTCTGGATGACATGTCATGTTAGCATCAGAAGGAGCATCGGAAGTAGATGTAGCATCGGCATCGGCGTCAGCATCAGCACCAGTAGTGGCATCGGCATCAGCAGCAGCATGAACAGAGGCATAGGTGATGACATCGGCGTCGGCACACATGATTCACACACCTTTCACCCTTTTGAAAGTTAACCACGGAGTGTGGAACAAAGCATCCATGACGTGCACAAGCGACTGCACCGATGCCAGTAATATCCAAATGTTGTTTTCGGGTGTTAGCTTGATTAACCGCCCGATGTTCATTGCATGTCGACTTCTATCAAGGTTCAGGCTTTCAACATCTTAACAAGATCGAACTGCCAATCTTAAACTTATGCTTTTCACTTCCTTCGATGCCTTGATGTGCTGCATATATCTCTTGTCCCCAACCATAAACCCATGACCATCGGAGATTGCGACGTCATCGAGGGGTCGACGCATCTTCATGTGGTCGGCTTTGAAATTTCCATCCATCACGAATGTTGGGAGGATGATCCCATCATCCTCCTCCTTCAGTTTCCAGTCATCGGGGAGATTGACACCAGGCATCGGACATGCTGGACAAGTCACTGTCAGTTGTCCGGGCCCAGGTTCATGAGCACTTCGATGGCCCAATCCGTTCCACTTCCAGGCCTTCAGATTTCTCCATTGTCATGTCACCCTTAGCAATTCGCGGTAACGAATCTATGTATATATGTATTTGTTAATTGAACAAGGTCGATGGCTCAAATAATATAACATACCGGGACAGTATGTGGGAATTGTGAACATGTCAGATGGAGCAGTTTGGAGTGGAACGTCTGGCAGGTCATTTTACATTCCAAGTTGTCGATCAGGAATTCATCCAGGACTTGGAATGTAAATGCAGTTCGGGGTTTTTTTGATGTGGCCGGGTATAAGCCGATATTGAGCAGCTGACAATCGGGCCAAGCAGCGGCACTACATTGACACCATCTTACAGCCAGCCGATGGATCCCTGAGCTGTCTACCACTACCATTATGCTTTCAGCTGATTGTTCAGTGATGTTCGGCGTGGTAGGGAAGCCTTGGAATGTCAGCGATGTGTATTCGGCGTCACGTTCATCGTCGGCATCAGCGTTGGTGTCGGCATTGTTGTCATCATCGGTGTCATTTCCAAGAGTGTTAAACCCCTCAGAATGTTCCACAGATGGGCATTCCAACCCTCCATGACCCAGGTGGAGCTTGACCCCAATTTCAATCAACCATGCTGGAGCAAAGTAGGTCCCTGTCCATCTTTCCACCCGATGGAATGGTAGCCTTCGATGAACGTCGGCACAACATTTTTGGCAATAGATTGGGTTACCAAAACATGTCATGCATTTCCATGTGCCTTCAGCCATTGAACAACTCAGACAGGCCTGATTGTCTGGTTGAGCTTCCCTAGCAAGAATACGATCTAAATACTCGGGTCGATGGGACAACCATTCTTTCATGTAATTGTTCAATGACTCCAAAATGTCATTGTCAGTCTAGAGTATTGGAATACAATATAATATTTACATTACTGGCTGGCATTCTTAAAGGCTCAATATTTGGGACAAATTCATGAAAGTCTCTGGTCAAGTCATTCTCTTCTTGAAGTTGGGATGTCCTCGGTGTTTTTCTAGGAGATGAACTCGAGCAGCTAGGGGTGTGGACAACTTGTCTTCGGGTCTGAAATCCATGGCTGGTGAATACCTCTCTCAATGCCACCCTGCTGACACGAGGAGCAGAGTTCCTTTTGAATGACTTCACCATGACTGCAATGAGTGAGATAGATGACACTGGACCAAAAGTTAGACACAGAAAATGGGACAGTTAGAATTCCACAAATGAGTTGTAGAGACTAAAAGTGGTGAGGAAGCTAATATAGGACCGTCAAAATCAATTTAAGTCAGGTCCCAATACTCAAATAGAGTATAGTCAAAATTGGGAAAGTCGACCACTTGCTACCTATAATGACACTTGAGCAAAAGTCAATTAAGTGAGTTCTGGACAGAAAATGGGACGGTTAAAATTCCACAAATAAGTTGTAGAGACTAGAAGTGGTGAGGAAGCTAATATAGGAGCGTCAAAATGAAGTCCCAATACTCAAATAGGGTGTAGTCAAAATTGGGAAAGTCAACCACTTGCTACCTATAATTCCTCCCACACATCCCACACATCGTCTCCTGCTACAAATATGCCTGAAACAACATTTACCACCCAGCAACTCTCTATGCTCAAAAGCCAACTTGAAGATTTTCGGGCGGCAGCCAAAAAAGACCGAGTTAAGATCATGAGAGAGGTACATCAAAAGATTGTTGGTGCACAAGGGAGGTCTGAGTCCCCCTTGGAATATATGGCCAGTAAAATGTTCATAGCATCCTAAATATGCTCACGGCCATCTGTAGAAAATAAAGGAGTGGTATTACAACAATGGACATCGAAATACTCAAAAGCCGACGCATAACTATGTAACAAAATGGACAGTCAAGAAAGTTGTAGCTCATGAGAGAAAGGATGAGGTAGATGACAAAGTCACTGAGCTCTCCAATTCCACTCCAGGTTCCAAGGACTGGATGGCGAAGTATCAGGCTGGGCTTCAAGCCGTTTATGAACAGTTGACCGAAAAGGAGCTCAAGAACTATGAGGGATTGAAGGAGGAGTGGAACTCAAGATCACCTCCCGCAAGAGTCCAACAAAAGTGGATCCTTAGCACACTGAACATGATGTGTTGTCTGATGTCACTAGAAATGCTACCAAACACGCCGTGAAATACATCAGAGACTTTGCCAAACAGATGCACCGGAATCTCGGCATGAGAGTCTTTGTGCTCTCAGCCTTTCACGATACGTCAGGGAATGTCCTGGTTTCTTCGTATGCAGTTGCTTTCGACCCATTAACCAGCTACTTATACATGTGTCAAAACAGGCATGACTTCAATGACGAGCTCAGGAACAGGTCATTCATCAAATCTAAACCCAATTGGCAGAACGGCTCAGTGATGACCAAGCAGGAATCATATGCATCCGAGGAACTGGGTGAGTATAAAGTTTACCTACTGGTACGATCTGAATTGACATGGTCATCTTATTGGTATTGTTATCGGCATTGGCATTGTCATCGGCATTGGCATGTCACCACAGGAAATTTGGATGACCGGGATAATGATGGTGAACGAGAAACAGTTTTGGCCAAAAAGCCGAAGGTCCACTTAGATGACAAGGGTATTCCAAGACTACCAGCATTCTCAGGGATGAGCAGACCCAACCTGGATGAAATGAAGACGTTGATCCAGGACTTCGTTAACTGCCATTACCGTAAGTCATTTTGCCATCATAGAAATCATCATTCACATAGCTACAGAGATACGGTCCGGTGATAGCTCGGCATCGGTGCCTTGGGGTGACATCGGCCAGCATCAGGACGAATACATATCAAGGGAGTTTTTGCCGGCTGGGTTTCAACTTCGAGATCCATCGAAACTAACAAAACAAAATGCAACCGCTCTGCTGGAATTCTGGTACAAGAGACAGGACGATAAGAAGGTCAAGACAACATTGGAATTCCGGGGCTTCAAAGGAAAAAATGGCCAGGTCGACAAATCTCCCGCCTCTAATCTCAGCGGGCAACGAGGGTCAACATCAAAGCCAACACGACGTTCAAGTGAAGTTGACGAATCTGATGATGACTCCGAATCGGATTCATCATCTGATACTACTACGAAGTCACCTCTGAGACGAAAAAACAGGGACAAGGGGAAAGGGAAGGGGAAGGCCTATGAGGATTTCCCATCTGACGACGAATGTGATGGAGATGAATGGAGTGTTTACCATGAAGATGTGAATGACGTCCCTGCAAAGGATATTCCTACTGCTGCAACACCATTGAGACTACCAGACATTGATGATCCCAAAGACAGGTTCTGGTACCTGTGTTTGTTATCAGATGATGTCGAGTATCAGGCCAGTTTACAAGCTTTAAATAAACTTCCTGTGAATGATTTTTATGTAATGTGAATTCTGAGTTGACCGATGTGACATTTGACTTAGGACGATGATAGGCCGGCACCACTCCCGAAAACGACACCGTCTTGGGCAACTTGGAAGTATAAAAAAATGACTGCTCCGAAAACTATCCATTCCTCAGTCTCAGCTGTGTATTCAAGGATTAGCGTGGATGACGGGACGGGGACACATACCAAGAGGCCGGGCGGTGGGCGCACCACCCACCTGGCCACTGCCCTCATTCGCGGTTGTCCACCTTGCACCCCGGTCGCGTTGGTGTTCTTGGTGGTTGTGGTAATGGTCGTGGCCATGGTCACGGCCATGGTCGTTATCATCGTCGCCATCATTGTGGCTGTTGCCATTGTCGTTCACCTGCCGCCATCCTTGTTTTCGTCCTCGTTTTGATTCGCATAGTTATGTTTTACCTGTCAGATTCATTAGAATAATATAAAAAACTCAATGAAAAAGAGAAACTTACCTCGGGTTAGGAACCAGGCATCGCCTGGTCTCTGCTGGTGTTGGTTGAGCGACGCCTTGAAACCGCATGACTTAAAAGTCACGGGTAACCCGTCGTGGGTATGGGTATAGCCACAGGTCAGAAAAGTGTGACCCAGACCCGAACCCATGGCTTACCCGCGGCAAAACCCGCGGGTTTACCCATACCCGTGCCATTCACTATATATGGTAGTGCAGTGGTTGTTGACCGCTAAGATATTTATGTGGAATTGAATTATATTTACCTCTCTCTGAGAGCGCTTTTATACTACTAGCTAAGTCTACTAGAAGTTTCTTGTGGTAAGTAGAATAACTGCTGCGCTTCAGCATTATTCATCGGACAGGTGTGTTTGAGTTCCGGGGTCACGTGATACGGATTATTAATCTTTTCCGCGTCTATTCGGCCACAAGGAGAAAGCACTGTTTTCATTCTCACGGTGCTAATTTGGGGTCACGGCGGATTTTTTTCAAATGGATTATCATTATGAAACGCCCTGATGTGTGAAGGTTCTGCAATACTACTACAATTAACCAGGAAAGTCGTCGCTGACGCCGTTCGCTTTGCTGTATCAGCCGATCTACGTCGATGTAGTCTCAACTGAACAAAGACATTTCTGTTAGTTGAAGCACTGGCGGGAAAGGAATGGCTGAAGACTTGCCTCCGAATCAGTGTTCACCCTGTCTATAGGTGTAATGGCATTTGGTGGATCGAAATGCGGGCGTATCCTGGCAAGAATACTGTTTGTCTACCTGCCAGACAAAAGCATCACCGAGGCAACTTCCATCTTCAGAACTGTACAGATTGCAGTGGGGGTAACGTGGATTACCCGCCGGCGTGATGCCCTCCGTGAGCAGGACACTCTGGCCAACTTCACCGTTGCTGATCACATTGCACTCCCCATTCCACTGGTGGTGGTCGATCGGCTTGGCATCGCCAAAACGCACAGCCTCGTCGGGGCACTTCATCTCAACATAGGGGTACATATAGCCCCACTTACTGGCAGCAAGCACTTGGATGATGCCAGTGAGCGAGGCGACAACGACCAATGTGAGCTTCATTTGGATGGCCTAGAAACCAAGTCACAGTTTAACGGGGGGATTTGGGGGGTGTTAATGCTTACTGCGGATTGAGGCCTATTGGGGTTTGAAGGTTGAGGGTTCCGAACGTTGGCAGGTATTTATTCTGTAGCGATTTGTGTAAGGGTTGGATTGAAGGCTAGGGCTGTTGATTTGGTTATTGCAAATATTTCTGGGGAAACGGCTGTTGCTCACCGTAGGTTTGCGTAGTACGGTAAACGTCAAGTTGAGCTCAGGCCTTACCCAGGGATGTTGTCCAAAGGCCAAGGGCTAGAAATGTTGCCATGGACGTTATATTGGTGTAAGGGTTGGATTGAAGACCAGGACTTTTGATTTCGTTTGCAAATAATTCTGGGAAAACGGCTGTTGCTCACCGTAGATTTGCGTAGTACGGTAAACGTCAAGTTGAGCTCAGGCCTTACCCAGGGATGTTGTCCAAAGGCCAAGGGCTAGAAATGTTGCCATGGACGTTATATTGGTGTAAGGGTTGGATTGAAGACCAGGACTTTTGATTTCGTTTGCAAATAATTCTGGGAAAACGGCTGTTGCTCACCGTAGATTTGCGTAGTACGGTAAACGTCAAGTTGAGCTCAGGCCTTACCCAGGGATGTTGTCCAAAGGCCAAGGGCTAGAAATGTTGCCATGGACGTTATATTGGTGTAAGGGTTGGATTGAAGACCAGGACTTTTGATTTCGTTTGCAAATAATTCTGGGAAAACGGCTGTTGCTCACCGTAGATTTGCGTAGTACGGTAAACGTCAAGTTGAGCTCAGGCCTTACCCAGGGATGTTGTCCAAAGGCCAAGGGCTAGAAATGTTGCCATGGACGTTATATTGGTGTAAGGGTTGGATTGAAGACCAGGACTTTTGATTTCGTTTGCAAATAATTCTGGGAAAACGGCTGTTGCTCACCGTAGATTTGCGTAGTACGGTAAACGTCAAGTTGAGCTCAGGCCTTACCCAGGGATGTTGTTCAAAGCCTAGGCTAGGTAGGCCAAGGGCTAGAGAAGTATGTTACTATTTGTACAGTATGACAGCCCCCGGGACGAGACCAGCCTGGATGATACTGTGTTTTCCGAAATTTGCCTAACTCGGAACTTCAGCCTCCTCCCCCAAGTCCTGGCTCCCCTCTTCGCCTATCTACGGCGTACATTACCTGTATTTTATAGATCGATTCCCTGCTGGAAACCATGTTCTCTGGGTCCCAGAGCCGGTCGACTCCTTCCAATGCAGTAGCCCCAGTTCTGAAGAAGATTGCACCATATTGGTATCCATACACGACAATGGCAAAAGGTCGCTGGCTTGGACGCGAAATTCTGGAAGTTGTGTCAACTGAGTTTCGTGATCGTTCTGTGGAATATTATGTGGGCCATCTATTCCTAAAACGCGTACCAACGTCAATTCATGGATGTATCGTGCAGAGATATGCCCTGGAGTCAGGTGTTACGACGATAAACGGCCGCATTGCAAAACCCAATTCGATAATCAGGGATGGAGACCGTATTGAGTCTGTATCTCCTCTTGACAATCACTATGCCCATATATCTTGTATCCTCAAAACTTTCAGCTTGAATATCATTTGTTTCCATACTAAAAACAAGACGTCTTCAGGAATATTGTCCATAGACATGAACCACCAGTAACTTCGAGGCCGGTCAAGGTGCTCTTTCATGATGTGCAGCGTGAATTTATTGTTGTGGATAAACCAGGCAGCATTGTTCGTTAGTTTGATTCCTCTCAACCTTCCCCAGCTTATTCCTCGCGTTCTCCGTGCAGCCGGTTCACGCATCAGGTCGATACTTCCGCAATACCCTTGTGGAAATCCTAAAAAACGAATTAGGGTACGAGAAAGTTTACAGTACGTAAAAAATTAACCATTTTGTTGCACCATTTTATGACATCGATGATCCAACTTCGTAGCCGTTAACAGGCTTGACAGATTAACTTCAGGGTTAATGATAATCCCTCTCTCCTCTGAGCGTGCGCATAGTGTTTCAGAAGAATTCACGGCAGGCACAGTTCGGAAAGAATACATTGCCAGATGTCAAGGTGAATTTCCTGCGTACGTTTTCCCCCGTGTCCGGAAGTCAAATTCCCTCCATCTAATATTTTAATTGACCAAAGCGATGAAGTTGTGTGCGACAAGCCTCTGTTGACAGTAGATCGACAGATGGGTTTAAATATTGTGCACCCGGAGGGCAAGGTATCAACATGTTTTTATCCCGTTGATGGCACTTCAATGTTTAACATTTCCTTGTCAGCATGCCAAAACCATATTCAATCGATTGCATTATGACGCCAATACTGATACCAGCGTCATTCATTGTATGTCCACTTACCTTGATACATCCCAAGAACTATTCTTATCATACTAAATGTTCAGGTCAACCCTTGACCGGCCGCTGTACGCTCCATCACTGCCCTTTCCGTAGGCTGCTCTGATATCATTGGGCCTTCCCGTAGCCCATCAGCTTAGAGTACATCTACAGTATGTTGGGCATCCCATAGCCAATGATCCAATCTATTCTGAAGCCAAAATCTGGGTGGGTTCGCTCGCCTAGCGACCCTTTTTACTTCGTGTAGATTTTTTTTTTCTAACAAGTCTGTAGCAGGGGAGTAAACTAGGGAAAGATGGCATCGATCTCGTACCCAGCAATGACCGTTTAGCCCCCGTGGCCCCACCTCATATCAAGACCGAAGGAAACCCCGAATTACTGTCTTCCTCTCCTGCCCAATTGCATCCACCAGCATCTGGATCGAAATCAAAACCTCTACCACGCGAAACGGGGCATGATATCGGTATGGGTTCACCAGTGGCTCTATCTTCAGAGGCGGTGGGTGTAATTACTCGTTTGCGCAATATGAAGGTCAGAAATTGGAGTCCCCTCGCCTGTCAGAATGAGCAATGTCGTATCGTACTGATATCTTCATCCTAATCAGGACGAAGATGAAGATTGGAGTCGCTGGCGGGACGTCATTTTCCGTGCTAAAGGAGCCCTTTTTCCTCGAGACATAAAGGTAAAGCCAGTCCCTCCACAAAACAGAAGACAAAGAGGGGGACCAGGCTTTATCGACGGCCATAACTCAGAGGAAGAAACACATCTGGGTCTTAAATCTTTGAATATTGTAACCTCAGGTTCGCAAACAACCACCATACCTTCTGATGCAACATCGCTCGACCAGGTGTCGACAAAGAAGGCTCCCCAGAGATCGAATATCATGGAATCACCCTTATCCCCGTTATCATCCACGACCTCATCCACGGCTTCCGGCACAAAATCTCAGAATGCCGAGGCTGATGATTGCATGAATCCAGATGAAAGCATGTACTGCACAGAATGCTTTGTGCCATTGCACCCAGACCCCAAACCAGAGAGGCTTTATATTTTCTTACATGCATTGAGGTACACGACCAGCTTGGGCTGCTTTGAGACGGAGATGCCAGAATGGGCAGAGGAGGGCTGGGTTTGGAATCGGTGAAGGTGGTGTGTTATCAACAGACATTAACTAGGAATTGACAGTAGAAGTCTTGTGAATAACACACAAGCCGAGGTGAAAAATAGGTGATGCGTTCTCGGTGTTTCATTACTGAAGGGAGGAATGATAAAAAAGTAACCCTTTCAACGCTTACGAGTCTTACCTTGATGAATTTGGCCATAAACTTTCTTCAGGCCCACCAGATGGTTAAATCGTAGGGCTCCAAGAATCGAGGAATATACTCACCTGTGGAATTCGGTCCGCAAGAGATCATTGACGAAATTTGAACCTTTGTCTCTGGTTGACATTGCCTGATTCTTGAATATCAGATCTAGATTACACGAGTCAGCCTCAACCTTCAAGATAAATCTCTGCTAATGAACTAACCATCGTCCCACCGTCTTTTCACTGCGAAAGTTCCCGGCACAGTCGTGTTAACACCACCAGGTGTCTGTTGGCCAAGCGCAGCAGCCAAGTTCAGTAAGGGATTGGCGGTGGCAATTTCAGCTTCCCGAACAGCAGCGGCTGAAGCTGATTGTTCGCGGTCTTGGCGCTCCTTCTCCTGTGCCCGTTCTCGCTTGATTTTTTCGAGCTCGCGCAACAACTCGGCGGTGTCGTCTTCGTCTTCGTCCTCGTCGTCTTCTTCGTCTTCGTCCACCTTGTCTGGACTAGATTTGTTGCCCTCACGCTCACTCTCACTGTCATCGCCATCATCCTTATCTAGTTCCAGCGCCTGCTGCAGGAGCTTCCTCCGCTTATTCGCCTCCTCATTCGCAGGCCCATCTTCAATGGGGAGTGGAGGTTTCCCTTCCGCTTTCCGCTTCTTATTTCTCGCCTCCTGCTCTGCTAGCAAAAGTTCTGCGCGAAGATCCCTTGCCTTTACCTCGGATGTCGATGTTTGTCCAGGTTGACTAGTATGCGTGGAATGTTGACCTGTTAGAATTACAAAAAACATGGGTGTGTGAAATGATATACCGAAATTTTAGCTTGGTGTGGGCGGCCATATCCCTCACGGAAAACTGGCGAGATCCACCTTTGACATCTTTGGCTTGAGCGGGATCCCATGTCGGCCTGTGAGCTGTAGACATAGCCAATCGTATCGCCGAGTCGGGAAAGGGAAAGTGACTTTGCAACTTGATCACCCAAGTTATGGGACTTAGCTAACACAAGGACCTGCCTTTTTTGAACATGCCTTTTTCGTGTATCGGAAGACGAAATTCCAATATACACACTTTTAGCTACCCAATTTTTTTAATTTAGCAATCTGAATAGATTATTTTTACGGCTGGCAAGTGACCGACCACCAACGTGACCCCCTTCGTTTGCAAGTCACCGTCCTCTAACGTGACCCACCTTCCTTTGCGCAATCTTTTGTCCACCCCTTTCCCACCTGCTTTCTCCTACATTCACTTCTGCGTCACGTCCTTCATCGTTATTCGCCTTTCCTTCGCTTACTGGAAAAATCCTTCAATGTAAAATTGGTTTACCACCCTTACATCGTGTACTGTATTAACATTGTGTCCTTCAGATGTATACCTGTCAGGGTTTTCCCCGTGAGGCTGCTGTGCAGCATGACGATGTTCATGCATTCTGTCCTCTTCTTTGAAGCACAGCCAGTTTCTTCTTACATATACACCCTTCATCATCGTTTCATCTTTGAAATCTTTGATATGTCATATTCAGAAAACAAGATCGCCGTCTGTTTGCTCCACTCCTCTCCATTGTCAATGGTGCACAATGATCGCTCCACATCCATTCCACCTTTCATCATCTTTAATCCTTCTCCACCCTCCACACACTTAAATAACACTACACATACAATCCATTTGCCCTCAACAATGCCTGGCACCACCCAACTTTTCGGCCTACTTCCACTCTCTAACGTTCAAAAACTATTCCCTGACAACCGAGAACAGTTACGATGGACACTGAGATTGTCATTGGGTTCACCGAAAACTCAAACATCGAAACTGTCAATGCCGTCCTCTATCACTTTGTTCCTTTTTCAAAGACTGACGTCGTTGACGGCCTTTACTTTGTACAAGGTTGTGTTTCATCCATGGACTCTTGCCTTCCTGTCGGCGACAAGTTCCACCATGAAGATTATGAGTTCTGCATCGAAGCCGAACAAATGCACCCCGTCGCCGGTGCTCCCGATTTAACTCCTTTACAGCCCTTCATAACCATCTCTGGTGTTGTACGTACATCCGTCTTCCCAAATCCGCTCCCTCTAAGTTGAATTGTTTCAACTACAGTCTGGCCCACAGATCAGCGAGCGTGAATTCCAAGTTGACGTAGAACAGTGGTTTATGGGGATGTCCCACTTGGCAGGTTTCATAGCCACTTTTTCTCCCCTCAGCTGTCGTTTCACGCAGAAATCTTCCCCCCATCAAGGCACCACCATATCTGTCACAGGCTGCATATGTGGACTCTCCATCACCACACAGGGCGACGAAGTCATCAAAAGAATGGCACTTGAGGTCCGAGGCATTGGTTTCCTGGGAACAGATACAGCTGCCATGCCAATGTCACCTGTCAAAGGCAAAGGTGTGTTCCTGGTCGTTCTGATGCTTACTCTGCTTCGCTTCTCACATCTTCCATCCAGGTAAAGCTTCCAAATTCAATTGGACATCACACCCTGCCCCCACTTCCTCTAAACCTTCAACGTCCACTCAAGAAGTTCCTCTCCCTCTCCCTGTCCCCGAAGAGATGCCCATCCCAGCGAATTCGTCCCATTCCAAAAAAAGAGTTCGTGTCAAAGAAGAGTTGTGATCTTATTCTCTCGCTATCCACATTATGCGCACATTTATGTTCTGATTGTATATCAAAGTTTCATTCACAACTCAGAAGAAAAAATCAACTTACTATTACCCCACACTCCGATGTCCTAACTCTGATATGAACTAATGTCCATACCGCTGTCGAATACAACAGATGAATATGCATCAGACCCCTCCTCTGTCCTTCATCTACATTTCTTTGTTGTGAATTCATGGGTGATTGTTTACTGACTGCACTGGTCGCCCTCTGTTCCCTTATGTTCTCCCAACACAAAATCTGCCATGTCGATCTTCGCGATCACGCTCACTAAGCATTTCTCTTTCATATGTCAGTCCTTTCCCTTGATTGGTTCATTCCCTGCTCCTCCCATTACAGTGGTTTTCATAAACATGCGGAAAAGTTGAAAAAAGATTTGAGGTGTAAAAATTTTGGACTTGGTGAAAATTCTCTTGTATCTCATGGAATACTGCATGGATTGAGATGGTTATAGAGGGAAAGTTGTACTATTTCTTAAGGGCTTTCTACTCCTGTAATTACATTTGGACCATATTTAGTGTATGGTCAGTTGTAGATGAAATAACAGGGAAACCAGGATTTTTTGAGACCCAAAATGATATTGTCAAATTATGGCATCAAATGAGCTCCTATGAAGAAGATTGTAGGGAGAAAATTGTTCATTTTTTCAAGGGCTAGAAGTACATATACCATGTTTTTCTTGATTTTTGTGTTTTGAGCCAATATTTATAATTCTTGCAGTATTCTAATCCCAATGCAATCAAAAATAGTACTGATGTAATATTGGCTCAAAACACAAAAATCAAGAAAAACATGGTATATGTACTTCTAGCCCTTGAAAAAATGAACAATTTTCTCCCTACAATCTTCTGCATAGGAGCTCATTTGATGCCATAATTTGACAATATCATTTTGGGTCTCAAAAAATCCTGGTTTCCCTGTTATTTCATCTACAACTGACCATACACTAAATATGGTCCAAATGTAATTACAGGAGTAGAAAGCCCTTAAGAAATAGTACAACTTTCCCTCTATAACCATCTCAATCCATGCAGTATTCCATGAGATACAAGAGAATTTTCACCAAGTCCAAAATTTTTACACCTCAAATCTTTTTTCAACTTTTCCGCATGTTTATGAAAACCGCTGTAACTGTGTCGATCATCCCGATTACTCCTACTAAGCATGTCTCTCCCATATGTCACCTGTCCTTTCCCATAATTGGTTCGTACTCTGCTGCAAACGTTACCTGTCCTGCTCACCATGTGCTTCGTCCTGATCAGCCCACCAAGCATGACTATGTACTCTGCTGCAAACATTCTCCCTCCCATTAACCATGCCCCTCTCCCATGCCCCTCTCTATTGAAGCCGAATGCATTCACAGTAGGAAACGCCGTGCTGACAAAAAACATGAGCAAGACAATGCTCAAAAAAAGACTCGCAATAGTGTTGCCGTAGTTCGGTTCCGAACCTAGCCAAACCCGGTTCAAACCCCGAACCGAACCCTAAGTTCGGTCTAAGTTCAGCCAAGTGCTGAACCGGACCGCGGGTTCAGTTCCGGGTTTCAAGGCCTGCCGGATTTCCTGAACGGCTCCAAACCGCGTTCAAACCGCGAACGCGGATATTTTTAAGGTATTGATTTCATTTGTTTTTCGTATTTCTTTACTTACTATTTCGTGTTAAACGGCATCATGTGACCAGCTGTGACCTTTCATGCAACACAGCAACATCAACGCGGGTTGAACACAACACAATTTGTGTTGTGTTCATCAAGGTATGTTTCGATTTTTTCTTAACTTTACTAATGGTATTTGCGACAGGCAACTCGACCGCGACCACATCGCGACCACACCCACCTTGGCACAAGTTGAATGCCAACGCCAAAGCAATGCCAAGGGACGCGGGACAGCAGCAACACCACCACCACCAGCGGCAACGGCAATGGCAACCAGGCAATGACAACGGCAATGGCCAGCAGCAGCAGCAACAGCGGAAGCAGCAGCGCCGGCAGCAACGGCAGCAGCAGCAGTGGCAACAGCAAAAGCCATCCAACAGCAACGACAACCACGACGGCCAGCAGCAGCAGCAACAGCGGCAGCAGCAATGGCAGCAACGGCGGCAGCAGCAGCAGCAGCAATGGCCACGACAGCAGCAGCAGCAGCAGTGGCAGCAGCAATGGCGACGGCAGCAGCAGCAGCGCCAGCAGCGGCAGCAACAGCAGCAGTGGCAGCAGCAGCAGCAGCAGCGCCGGACGGCTCCCCCGCAGCCCAACTACCTCGCAAAGTGCAGCGCCGTATCAATTGATACGTGCCTGCCATTCGTGAGGAGAACAGAGCTCATGGGGTGAGCCCACCTTGGTCCGGGGTTCAGACCGCGTCTGAACCCAGACCGAACATGGAGAGACGGTTCGATGCCGTCTGGGTTCTGGTTTGGCGCAGGGCCAAACCGGACCCGAAGTTTGGTTCGCGGTTCCGCCAAAAAGGGTCGGAACCAGACCGAACTGAACTTCGGCAACACTAACTCGCAAAGTGCGTACATATTCAACATGCTTTCAATCTAAATCATTCATGCCAATACAGGACATTCCCAACAATTCCGCCTCCACTTCCAAACATCCTTGGTGGGAATCATTCGAAAACTGTATGAGACACTTGCGATGGCAGCCATCTCTTTGGAACTGTACCTGTCACATTTGCGGTGCCCAATTACTGAAAGCTGAATGCGATACCTTCTGCTGCAACAATGGCAAATGGCTTATACTGGCCCTCCCCCCTTTACCTCCTCGATTACAACGGATCATTCAAGACCCAATACATTCGAAAAAATTTTCAAAATTTTCACGTCGTTTAAATAATCTTTTCTCATTTACTGCAATCGGTGCCACGAATAGATTTGTGCACTTCAACACAGGAATCTCTTCAGTGGCCATCACCGGCAGAATATATCATCGCATTTTTGATGTAAAAGCTGCAAATCACAGCGTGCATTGCTTCTTATACGACGAAAACGAACGTGAATCAAAAGGTATTGAGTTTCAGGTCCCCCTCACATAGTGTTGCCACAGCTAAGGCTAACGGTCAGCTAGTAGCTGTTGGCTTAGCTGAATTTAGCTTAGCTGGGGTCCAGCTAAGCTAAAGGCTAATGACCAGCTACCAGCTACAGCTACCTCAGAATCTTAGCTGCAGCTGGCAGCTAAGCTGCAGCTAATTACAGCTTTCCACAGGTAGGTGTGCCCAAGTACTCAGGTATTTTGGTTTTGCCATTTACTTAGATGTATATATATTAATATATAATAAGGCAAAATTCAATTCAATTAATTAAATTAAATTAAATTAAATAATTAAATTAATAAGGAGGGGAGAGAGAGATGGGAGTGGGAGGAGAGTGGGAGACGGGGGAGGCAGGGGGGAGTGGGAGGAGGAGAGTGGGAGAAGGGGAGGGAGGGGGGAGGAGGAGAGGGAGGGGGAAGGAGGAGGGGGAGTGGGAGAGTGGGAGAGTGGGAGGGGGCAGTGGGAGAGGGAGGGGAGAGGTGGGGACAGGATGGTGGTGACCACGGCCTTGACTATCCTCGTCGTCCTCATCCTCGTCCTTGTCTTCATCCTCGTCCTTGTCGTCCCCATCCTCGTCCTCGTCATCCCCGTCCTCATCCTTGTTCTCGTCCTTGTCCTTGTCCTTGTCATCGTCCCCATCCTCATTCTTGTCGTCCTCGTCCCCATCCTGGTCGGCCATGTCCCCATCCTGGTCATCCCCCTCCTGGTCATCCTCGTCCTCGTCCTCGTCCTCGTCGCCATTGCGTCATCCATGGAGGGTCTCGCTGCCTGTCATTATCGTCCTCGTTGTCCTCATCGATGTTGTTGGTGTGTTGTTGGTGACGCATTCAGACATGCGTGGCATTTGTTGAGGTGTGACCAAGTGACCAAAAAGTCACATGGTCCATGCGCCCCACAAATCCCTATATAAGAGGCTCAAAATCCCCCATCAATCCCTTCAAAAATTTTATTTTGTAGTATTTACTTAGTTATATTAAAATAATAATAGTATCTTATATATTATATAATATATCCCGGCTATGGTTGGCTGTAGCTGACCATAGCTGGCTATGCTCGACTACCGGCTTCAACTAAGGAAATTTAAGAAATTAGCTTAGCCGTAGCTGAAGCTAACTTGGCTGGCCCGCAGCTAGCTTAGCCGCGGCAACACTACCCTCACATGGACACATGCTTTCAGAGATGACTTGATCGAATTCAACCCGTACTTATGACATTTGCACCTATTTCATAACACTTCTGAACACCATTCATCCGCACTCAAATTGGGAGACATTTCCTCCTCCGGCAATTTCGCAGCCATCATGCATGCGAATGTATCCAATGTCGTGCATCCCAGAAGCATTCTCATCTGGAAAAACTCAGACACAGCACCAACTTTCATGCCATCCCTCAGTCAACACTACGAACCGCTGCAATATCCCCTCTTATTTCCCCATGGCACCCCTGGTTGGGGATTAATGTCATCCAACGACATCAACACCCATGCTGAAACGCTTCCTACCTCTCAATGGATTTGGCATCGATGCCGAATTCTATTTGATGAACATTTCCTTATCTTTGGCCGATTATGTTCTGAGTATCTATGCGACATGTACTCATGTATTGAGGAGCAATGTCTTAATTTCATTAAAGACAGTTTGCAAAAAAGAAAGGACAACGGAATCCGGTCAGACCATGATGAAGATGCCAGTGATGACCTCACACTTCCTGCTAGCTTCTTAGGTTCACGCAAATGGGCATCTGAACAAACTGCCAACAGCCTTGCCCTAGCACGCACCTATGGTAAACCATCAATGTTCATCACCATGACCTGCAACCCAGATTGGCCTGAAATCATGGAGCACCTTCAACCTGGTCAATCTGCTGCCAACACACCCATGATCGTAGTTAGAGCATTCAAACTACGTCTGCAAAGACTTATGGAGCTCTTGAAAACGAAGTTCGGCGTTTGCATTTACATCATCAAAGTAATCAAATTCCAAAAGCGAGGCTTACCACACGCTCATATTGTTGCTAAAGTCAGTTCCTTTTATATTTCCACACCTCATATCTCACTTAAATCAACAGCTCCATCCAGAACTCCCATTTTCATCTATCGACATGATCATAAAAGCTGAATTACCAACAGACAATCTCTGCCTCCGTGCAATAATAAAGAAACGTATGACACATTCTTCCGACCATTTAACAAATGAAAACAGCCAGTGTTGCCACGGAAATCATTGTATCTATGGCTTCCCACATCCGATTACATCCACTACCTGGATCGATGACAATGGCAGGATTCACTACTGATGACGAACTGATAACGACTTATGGATTGCACCTAGGGATGACCACGGGTCTTGAACGGGTCGGCTCGGCTGACACCGCACCCGTACCCGTGAACACCTTACCTGTGGTGTACCGTCGCATCCTGCCATCCACCACAGCCCCCGTTCTGCTCTGCAACCTCGCAGATGCAGCGCCGGCGTCAATTGACGTGACGTGCTTGTCCGCGAGGTGATCAACATGGGGAACGAGGGGGGCATGTGCCGTCGGACGTGTTGTAGCGCGTCTGCGAGGTGGACAAGAGGGGGACAAGAGGGGGACGCGTCGCCATCATTGCTGTTGCGTGTCCGCGAGGTGGACGAAGGGGGACGCGTCATTGTTGCGTGTCCGCGAGGTGGACGAGAGGGCAACGCATCGTTGTCGTTGCGTACTGTTGCCCCATGCTGTTGTTGTTGTTGTCATAGCATAGTTAGCTACAGTTCATTACTTGATCAGAAATTGAGACTTACCTGGGAAGTGGGAGCACCACCCCCCGGCCGCTTCCCTGCTCCTTCCTTTGACTGTTCCGGTCGGTCATCTGGTCGCCGCGTGCTTGCTCGCCCTTGGTCGTAGCCGTCGAGGTGGTTGTGGTGGTTGTGTGATGAACCCGTGACACACCGCCAAACCGCGGGTATGGGTCACGGTATGGTCACGGGTGACAAAACCAAACACCCTACCCGTACCCGCGCAACCCGTTTTGGTAATACCGCGGGTTGACCTAAACCCGTGGTCATCCCTAATTGCACCGCTGATATGCAGCACACGTCCCTAAGCACGGTGTAGATGTGGCTTCGGGGTGGCTTCGGAACAATAAAGAGATGATCCTAACCTGGGGGTGTCAGCATGAAAGTGACGGTGGATAATCAGTGTCAGGGATAATAGTAAAGGAAATGGAAATAGAAGTACAATATAATGCTGCCACGTAAAACTGGACAAATAACGATGAATCCAGCGATGAACGGACTGAAAATGGATGAATAATGAAGAACCCGACGATGCCGACGATGTTGGGTATGGCGGGTCGGGTCGGGTCGGGTCGGAAACGATGAATGAATAATGGAACAATGATAAAGATAACGAAGTGAACAATGAAAAGCTAAGGGTCTACAAGGACGAGGATTTGAAGAGACTAAAACATGAATCTGACTATAAGAAAATGGGGACTAAGGGTATCTCTTTTTGTACGGTCATCGGGGACCACTTTTATAGTACATGAGTGTGTAGTCTACTTTCAGACATGTCTATTTTGGCCAATAGAAACTACAAAGAGAAGATGGAATGGGGATGTGGAAAGGGGGGTTGCAATGCGACATAGACAGGAAAATGGAGGGGAAAAGGAATATCCAAGAAAAAGATCTGAAATCTCACATATATCTCTGAAGGGACGAGGGGATGCATATATAAGGCAAGTCCGAAGTCGGGGATCGAGTCTGATGAGATCCGTCTCCTATTATTAGAACTCCGGAGCTGCTGAGGCTGCCGGATTTGGTCCAAAAGCGGCCGTCACAAAGCGGCATGTGTTGGGTCACATCGGTCACATCGGGTCATGTCATGTCGGGTTATGTCGGGTTGGAATGGGAATCGTTTGGAGGTGTCGGGTTTGTCCGGATTCGTGATATATCGACAATACGGACTCAGAGGGATGTTGAGTCTCTACAACGGAAACATTCTATTGGACCTATTCTAGCCTCGACATGCTGCGATTCACTGCGAAACATCCCGATTTATATGTATCTCCATTGTGATGTGACTGCGATATGCATGCGATACGGGCGATACTTTGACATTACGCCAATTTTCTTCGGAGCTCTTCGGCCCCTTCGGAAACATATTTCGAGCCTCTCCGACATCACCCATGCTTACCATTCACCCTATTCCATTCCGATTCCGTTCCGGTTCCAGGGAAGTCTTTATGTGACATGTTTCACTTATTTCAAACATTAAAGCTCCTATCCTCTAGATATGTTGGAAATTGCTTCGCATGGTGCTATACCTTTTGTTTCAGTTCCATTTCATCCCTATTGCACCATAGTTCCGTCATGCACCATCTATTTGTCTTGCCTTCTTCACCCTGTATTGTCCTAACAACCAACTTCGCATAAATACCCTCTATAGTTTACATGCTAGAGAGACGTTGGAGTGGTACCGAGGTACCACTCCGGGGGCTCACGCAGGACTCGAGGGAAAGGTCGACTGGATAGGAAGGATGGACTGACTACTACATCTGGAAGGCTACTGACTAGGTCAAACTGTGGGAACCTGATCACGTGACTGACCAGGCACAACTACTACAACGTCTTGTATACCCCCGATTCCAGTCTATCATATCACCTCTTTACTGCACTGTCCATGCGATAGCTCCGCTATGCTCTATTAAACTTTGCGTTCCTTCTACAAAGTGCTACATATACACCGAAAACATCGCCGACTGTTTCGCACATGCTGCGCACATTGTGCATATCGTGCACATCAGAAACATCATCGCCACTATCAAGAGCACCTCTGAGTATTTTTATTAACCTTTTGGATTGAGATTGAACCCCTCAGAATTCGTACAGCACTGTGGTAGAGTTGGTATTTGATTCAGTTCACATTACTGCAGTGCACCCTTTCACCGCACATCCCACAGCTCATTGAGCAACTTGACTGCCACATATATGTTGACGTCGTTTTCACTTCGATCGTCTTCACGTACCTTTACAAATATTTACACAAGGGACCCAACAATACATGGTACTCTCTCAAAAAGAAAAAAGATCACGTATCCAATGAAATGGAAGACTATGTCCAAGGCCGTTACCTCTGTTCTGGTGAAGCCGCATGGAGAATCATAGGCTTCGATATCACTTACAAAGAACCAAGTATTGCCTGCCTACCCGTTCACCTGCCCAAATGTAACTTGCCCAAATTCCACGGCTCAAAAAATGATACAAATGATGGCACCTCTCTACTAATCTGTTACTTCAATAGACCCTCCAACCCCATCTTCGACTCTGTTACATACGACAACTATTTCCAAAAATTTGTCTTATACAAACTCCAAACCAATCATGTACTTCGAGAAAATGAATACATGGAGAAAGAAATTCCTAATGTCTCTAGAAAATTAGTATGCAAACGACAAATCAGAGTTAAAGTCACTCGCATCATCACTATCTCACCTTCTGCAGGTGAACTCTTCTACCTACGATCACTTCTTTCACATAGACCTGGCAGAAGCTTTGAAGATATGTGTTGTGTTGACGGCATCACTTATGACACTTACCAACAAGCTGCTTACCAACTTGGTCTTTTCACTGACAACAACGAAGGCTTCCATGCCCTCGCTGAGGCCATTGCCTGTTATTGAACACCTTCCCAACTTCATTTTCTCTTCACATCCATAGTTTTAGAAGGTTACCCAGCATTACCTCTGTGGGAGAAATTTCAAGATGACATTTCAGCAGACTACATACAGAACACGAAATCTGATGAACAAGGAAAAGACTGCACCTTGGAACGAATTGCCCATTACTTACAAGATGCAAGCAAATCCTTACGAGATTATGGATTGCCTGAACCTCAACATTGTTCGCCAGAAGTTATCTCTGAACTGAAAATTTTTAACAGACAACACGATCGCCTCCTCCGCAACACCCATGAAATGGAATCCAATCTTAATATGGAGGAAGCCAACATCTACCAAACAGTCCTCCACGTCATACTTGATCACCAAAGTGACCATCCGACATATACACCTCCACTGTTCATAGAAGGGAAACCCAGCCATGGGAAGACATATGTCATGGATGCCTTCGCAACAAAAGTCAGACATCTTCAATTGATCGCCTTAATTGTCGGTACCAGTGTACTTTCAGCTTCCTTATATGAACGAGGCCGTACCGCCCACAAACTTTTCCGAATCCCTGTCACAGACGTAAGTTTTCAAAAATCACTACACCATTGCCTGACATCCACACACCCATGTTCAGAACAACGCTGAACTCCATTCCGATATCACCCTCAACTCTAACCATGCCAAACTGATCACAGCTGCCGCTGTCATTATCTGGGATGAACTTCCAGGTGCCCATGTTTCTGCTTTTCTCTGTGTCAACGAAATCTGTCAGAAAATCATGAAGAACAATCATCCCTTTGGCAGAATCCCTTTTGTTGAAGTCGGTGATTTTCGCCAAGTAGCTCCCATAGTAAAAGGTCATGGTCAAACTGCTACAGCGCTTGGTTCCATTAAAAGCGCACCTTTGTGGCATGAATTTCGAACACTTTCACTTCATACACCTATCTGCAGCGCCCCTGACATCGATTTCACTGCATTCATTGACCATATTGGTGAGGACTTCAACCATGACAATGCATCCTTAAACATCCTTCAAACTGTCTCCAATGAAAATGATGCCATCACTTTCCTGTACCCACCCGATATCCTTCGAAACCCTTTTGCATGCCTCCGACGAGCTTTCCTAAGCCCAAGGAACTGCTTCATCGACAATTTCAATGCATGCACAAATGTTACACCTACTCGAAGGCATTGAACGTAAGCAAACGAAGACACCCACTGTCACAAAATGATCCTCATTCACAGCTCAGATTGTTTTCTCAGTGCCGATTGCATAAAAGAAGCTGGTGAAGAATCATACAACATTGACCCCGACTATCTTGCTGAACAGAACCACAACGGCGCACCTCCACATGCATTACACCTCAAATGAGGTGCTATTTGTTCTTTGATGCGTAACATGAATGTGGAGATGGGTTTAGTAAAGAACGCATGTCATTATACATGACATCCACTGACGTTTCGTCGAGGTCCATGTCATAAACAACTGGACTGCCACTCTCGGCTCCATACACTGCATCCCTCAAATCACCTTTGAATTCACTCCTCCCTACACAAGCTGGACCATCATCCATCTTCAAACATCCCTTCGCCTGGCCTATGCGTGCACATTCCATGGCTGCCTCGGCTTAACATTAGATAAGACTATCCTCGACCTTCAAACCCCTGTATTTGCTCATGGACAACTTTACACTGCCCTCTCCCGTGTCCGTAAAAGGGATGATTGTCATGTTCTACTACCCAACAATGATATTGAAATGTATACTACAAATGTCATCTATAAATCCCTGATCCAATGAAAATCTCCTTTCCTTCAAGTTATCAATCAGTCTGATCGTCCATAGTAAGCATGCATCACCAATACTCCGCTTTTCTTTACTGTTATTTGCTCACCACTTCCCAGATACTCTGACTGTTCCTCACATCACTCTGTCAACAACATGTCCTCCACAGCTATTATCTCCAGTATCATGCCCATCTCCTACCCCCGATATCTTCCTCACAACCCCTCTCTTCTGATTCTTGACATGGAATGGTCTCTCCCTACTACAATGCCTGCACATTGGCGATCCATCTTGGCGGTGTAGAGACTCAACGTCCCTCTGAGTCTGTATTGTTGATATATCACGAATCTGGATGAACCCGACACGTCCAAACGATTCCCATTCCAACCCAAACCTGACGTGACGTGACCTGATGTGACCAATGTGACCCGACGTATGCCGCTTCGTCACAGCCGCTTTTGGACCAAATCCGGCAGCCTCAGAAGCCCTGGAGTTCTAATAATAGGAGACGGATCTCATTGGACTCAATCCCCAACTTCGGACTTGCCTTATATACGCATCCCCTCGTCCTTTCGGAGATATGTATGATATTTTAGATCTTTTCCTTGGACATTCATTTTCCCCTCCATTTTCCTGTCTTCGTCGCATTGCAACCCCCCTCTGTATATCCTAGTGCTGCCAAAGTTCGGTTCAGAACCGATCTGAACCCAGTTCGAACTCCAAACCAAACTGGAAGTTCGGTTCAGTCCAGCACCTTGGGCTGAACTGAACCCCAGGTCCATTTTGGGGTTCAGGCAGCCCCCTCGTTGTTTAAACGGTTCACGAGCAGTTCAGAACTGCTGAACCGATGTCCACAGGCATGTATATTTTGCTCACACGAAAGTTGTACTCACATGCCGATTTCGGCAAATTTCCATTTTTAGTCACCAAAGTTTAGTCTCAGACTCTCAGCCACGACAACACCCCGACAAATCACCCTTGAATGCAAGCATTTGAGTAAGTTTTTTACTTTTATTATCATTTGTTTTATTAATTAGTCAATGACAGTTTGCTCTCAACCACCAACAGCAACGGCAGCAACAACAACGAGAACGGCAACAACGACAACGGACAACGGCAACAACGATGATGGACAACGATGGGACATGGGGAGAAGGGCAGCGGGAGGGTGGTGCACCCACCCCCTGTTGCAGTAGGTATGTTTTTTTTTGGTTTTTTTCTTAGCTACTCATTACACAAACGACGACGACAGTACCAACAACACAAACACTACACACCCGACGAGGACGACAGGTGGCGAGGACAAGAATGACAACGGCAGCCACCACCACCACTACGACAATGACAACCCACGGCCCTCCAAATACAACAACAACAACAACAATGACAACATCAACAACAACGACCACAACGACCACAGCGACCATGACCACAAACATGAACACGACCATGACCACGAGCGCGACTGTGACGAAGGCCACCACGCATCCCACCACCAACGTACCTCGCAGATGCGCACCGCCCTGTCAATTGACGTTGGCGCTGCAACTGCGAGGTAACCGGGAGGATGGTGGTGTGCCCAACATAGTGTTGCCTCAACTCAGCTGGTCAGGAAAAGCTGATCCTGGTTCTGATTTTTTGGTGCACAACCAGCTTTCTCATGGGCTGATATTTTGTAGCTATAGACCAAAGCTACAAAATATCAGCCTGTGAGCAAGCTGGTTGTGCACCAAAAAATCAGAACTGGGATCAGCTTTTCCTGACCAACTGAGTTGAGGCAACACTAGCCCAACACCACCTGGTCATGGCTGAGGACCCGCAAACCCACCACCAACATACCTTGCGGATGCGCACTGCAACCGCAAGGTAACCGGGAGGGTGGTGGTGTGCCCAACACCACCCAGTCACGTCTGAGGACCCACAGATTAACCCCCGCAATCCCATACCCATGGCAACGGGTATGGGTACGGGTTGCGGGAAAAAAAACCACGATAGATTAGATAGCTACAGTAATATATTAGATAGCTACAGTAATATATTAGATAGCTACAGTAATATATTGTAATTTTTTTTGGTAAAATGCGTGATAATACGAAAATTAAGTGTCCGAACCGTTCATGAACTCGGTTCAGGCTCTGAAAAAAAATCCGAACGGTTCACAGCGGTTCAGGTTCAGTTCACATAAAATCCTGAACTGAACCTGGAGTTCAGTTCAGAGTTCAGCCAAAATGGGTCTGAACTGGACTGAACTGAACTTCGGTAGCACTAGTATATCCCCATTCCAGCTTTTCTTTGTAGTTTCCATCGGCTGAAATAGACATGTCCGAAAGTAGACTACACACTCATGTACTATAAAAACGGTCCCCGATGACCATACAAAAAAAGAGATACCATTAGTCCCCATTTCCCTCATAGTCAGAATCATTTTAATCATTTCAAATGCTCGTCCTCATAGACCCTTAGATTTTTATAGTTCACTTCATTGTCTTTATTATTGTTCCCTTACTCATTCATTGTTTCCAACCCGACCCGACCTGACTCGCTGTACCCAACATCGTCGGCATTGTCGGGTTCATCATTATTTATCCGTTTTCAGTCCGTTCATCACCGGGTTTGTTATTATTAGTCCAGTTTTACGCAGCAGCTTTACTTTTACTTACATTCCCTTCCTTTACTATTATCCCCAACACTGATTATCCACAGTCACTTCTACGCTGACACCCCTCTGGTTAGGATCTTTTCTTTATTGTTCCGAAGCCACCAAGAACCCACATCTACATCTGGAGCCCACCACGAGGATAATTCAGGGTCAAAACACATTCATTCCATAGCCCTTCATTTCCCTTCATCATCTCGAAACAAGCCTTGCCACAGCACTCTACACATCCGACACCCGTTACCCGACTTCTTTACATTCAACACCGAACGCTCCGACATCCAATCACCAATTATCACACTATCATTTCGGTTTGATTCTCATAATATTTTCTCTTCTTTGCCAACTACCATTGTTCAGTATCACTAACGACCTCGAACCCGCTCTTGTGCTTCCTGACCCAACGGCCGCTTACCACTTTAGGAATCTTGCACAGCCATGATCCAACACCCTCCTTTGTCAACTCAACGACTCAAACTTTGTCACATCCACTGTCCACACTCGTTTTACACCCCAACGTACTCGGAAACTCATGCCCCACTGATTCCAGTCAAAAATCCACGACTGGAAAGCCCCAAAACGGCCCCAACAACCGCAACCAACAAACAACACCACTCGCGCGTCACTCATGAAACACAGATGAACAGAGCCATGAAGCAGAAGGAAAATGCCCACCGTGCAATGGGTTTAGCCTGTGCACCCCCATCCTCACCTTTCCATGCTGAAAAACGCGTTCAAATGTGGTTTTCGATGCATCCAAACGTATCCATCCCCGTTTTGCCCCTGTTTCGCCAGCCGCTCGCATCTACGAACTTGCTCTCATCCCCGGAGACAAGCCCTGACACATCCCCATCGTCTGAGCACACGAGGATACCAGCAAACCACGTCAGTGCCCTTCATGAGTCTGTGCAAGCAACCCCGCCACATTCAAGCCCTCAACACCATGCTACAGCCCTATGACACCATTCACGAGCTTTTACGAGTTGTCCTCGCCATTATCAAGCCCCCAATGCGTCGCCACATCACCCCACCTCGTGCCCCTGCGTACTCGACATCTCCGGCCACTCACGCCCTCATTGGACCTCCCCGGCGCCTCACACCGCTTCCTACGGCCCCACGACGCCAGTCGCGAGCTTTTACAAGCCGTCCTTGCCGTCATTGACGTCCCACGCATTGTCACATCATCCTTCCTTGTGCCCCCGCGTACTTGACATCCCTGGCCGCTCACGTCTTCATTGGACGACCCGCCACCTCATACAACGTCCCAGAACCCCACAGGACCACTCCTGGGTCCATGCAAGCCGCCTTCGCCATGTTTGAGCCCCCAACATTGTGCCACGTCACCCTGCCTCATGACCCGGCATATACAACCTCCCTGGCCCCTCACGCATTCGCTGAACCATCCGCCACCTCGAAACGGTTCCTAGCACCTCAAATCGTCCCTCACGAGCCTGTACAAGCCATCGCCATCGTATTCGAGCTTCCAACACCATGCCATGCCAACCCGCCTCATACCCCCGCCTATTCAATGTTCCCGGCCGCTCATGTCTTCGTCGAACCACCCACCACTTCGTGCAACCTCCCACAACCCCTCAGCATCCCTCGTGAGTCCGTACCAGCCACCTCTGCTGTTATTGAGCCTCCGCGTGTGTCCCAGGTCAACCCACCTCATGCACCCGCCTATACGACATCCCCAGCCGCTCATGCCTTCGTTGAACCCATCCGCTGCCTTGTACAGCCCCCCAGAGCCCCACACCGTCGTTTGCGAGCTCTCACGAGCTGTCCTCACCATCATCGATGCCCCACGCTGTTGCCACATCTTTCCTCGTGCCCCCCCCGTACTCAACATCCCCAGCCGATCACATCTTTGTTGGACCACCCGCCACCTCGTACCAGTTCCCAGCATGCCACATCGTCCCTCGTGAGCCCGTACTACCTGTCCCCCGTTGTGTTCAGGCATCATACCATGCCGCCTCGTACCCACGTTCCCAGACCCAGCGCCAATGACCACCGTGTACAACCACCTCCCACACCCACGTTCATGCTCCCGCACCTCAGCATGGCCCTCATCAATCCCAAATGAGTCCGCCCTCGACCCTCTTTGTCCCACGCGAGCCGCCACGTCGACCCCCAACCTCGATCCCCCGTTACCGCCCCCCAGCCTCCTGCAACCTCAATGGACCCCACGCAACCATGATCTATGTCATGCAACCCCACGTTCTGCCCCCAATCCGCCCACGTCATCCACCTCCGTCTCCCAACATCGCCCTATGACATACCGCCAACCTCGACCACCCGTTACCTGCTTCCCTCGACCACCCGCAGCTTCGAACAACCCTGCGCAACCATGATACACGTCATGCAGCCCCACGCTCCACCCCAGTCCATGCCATCGACCAACATCTCGAATCTCGCTCTACACCCCAACCTCAACCAAATTGTTACCCGCTCCCCAACCTTTTGTCACTTCGAACGGCCCTACGTAACCATGGCCAATCCCGCGCAGTCCCGTGTTCACATCCATCACCCCAAAAACAAGTCCCTCTGCTAGTCAAGACACCCGCGTTGTCAGATCCACCACCCAGATCGTCCAGATCACGTCAATGACACCCGAAGCACAGACCCAACACCCTGCAATGTGCATGCCGCCCCCGTCAGCAATCTAGCCCCATCGTCGTCACCATATGCACCCAACGTCAGACCCGACACCTGCCCTCCAACCCATTCCCAACTTACCTGACACCCGACATATCACCACCACCGCATTTCGACAAAGCCAACACCTGACTATGAACCTGGACATCCCAACACCAACTGCAAGCCAGTGGCACCTGGTTCCAGTTCCGGTCTCACATCCTGTACCCGCCACCTTTGCACCCCCATACCCACCAAAACCGACCATAGAATTATGTAAATAGATAGATCAAATAAATATATAAAGAAAGAAAATGAAAAGATAAAAAGATATAGCCCTGCAACCCGCCACACTCGTTCCCGACACACCCGCTTACGAACCCGCTGTAGATGCAGGTTCTTGGTGGCTTCGGAACAATAAAGAAAGATGATCCTAACCAGAGGGGTGTCAGCGTAGAAGTGACAGTGGATAAGTCAGTGTCGGGAATAGTGGTAAAGGAATAGAAATAGAAGTTAAATATAAAGCCGCCGCCTAAAACTGGACTAATAATAACAAACCCGGCAATGAACGGACTGAAAACGGATACATAACGACAAACCCGATGATGCCGACGATGTCAGGTACAGCGGGTCAGGTCGGGTCAGGTCGGAAACGATGAACAAATAACGAGAACAATAATAAAGACAATGAAGTGAACTATAAAAATCTAAGGGTCTATGAGGACGAGCATTTGAAATGATTAAAATGATTCTGACTATGAGGGAAACAGGGACTAATGGTATCTCTTTTTTGTATGGTTGTCGGGGACCATTTTTATAGTACATGTGTGTGTAGTCTACTTTCGGACATGTCTATTTCAGCCGATAGAAACCACAAAGAGAAGATGGAATGGGGATGTGGAAAGGGGGGTTGCAATGCGACATAGACAGGAAAATGGAGGGGAAAAGGAATATCCAAGAAAAAGATCTGAAATCTCACATATATCTCTGAAGGGACGAGGGGATGCATATATAAGGCAAGTCCGAAGTCGGGGATCGAGTCTGATGAGATCCGTCTCCTATTATTAGAACTCCGGAGCTTCTGAGGCTGCCGGATTTGGTCCAAAAGCGGCCGTCACAAAGCGGCATGTGTTGGGTCACGTCGGTCACGTCACGTCGGGTTACGTCGGGTTGGAATGGGAATTGTTTGGAGGTGTCGGGTTCGTCTGGATTTGTGAGATATCAACGATACGGACTCAGGGGAACGTTGAGTCTCTACACCACCGCACCCAATGAACCCGCTCCTGCACCCAACGAACCACTACACTTGTTCCCCACGCACCCGACTCATCTGCTCACACACCCGCATTACACCCATTGACAATGTTCTCCGCTTTTCATAACCCACCCAACCCGCCACTGTTTCGACCAAGACACAATGTTCCCTGTCTCGGCTGCGATTCCCAACCCACCCGACCATTATTTCTCAGCTCCATGGGGGACAATCCTTCCCCATGGGTCCAAGCTGGTGCTGAACCGCCTAGTATGAGGCTGATATCACATCTGTTGATTATCGCCCCCATATTAGTATTGACATATCGAACCTCCACCGTCATCTATTGAACCTCCGCCATCATCTATCAAACCTCCGTCGTCGTCCATCAAACCTCCGTCATATTGAACCTCCATTGTCATCATATCATATCAAACCTCCACTGTCGTCATATCATGTTTACCATTGTCATCGTATATCTATGCCCACGTCACCAAGCTTATTGTTTTATCCTTTCCACAGCCTATGCCACCATTTCTGCCACCTGTTGACACAGCCACCGAAGCCACCGACCCTAACTCGACCTCCCTACATTGTCTTTGTCATCTGTTTGCGTTTTATTTTGTTTCCGCTCATGCATTCATGGTTTCCGTCACCCGCCCCCAATCCGATTTCAAGTTTGATATTATCCTGACTTCATTTCTATTGCTTCCTTTCTTTCCAATCCTGACACTTATTCCCTTTCATCTATTTTGCATTTCCACCACCTTTTTGTTCCACTCTTCTAGTTTTCCACCTCTTGTTTCATTTCCGCTTGATTATTGTTGTCATAGTTTCATTTCCCTCCAGTTTTATGTACTTTGTTTCCTTTTTCTCAACACCGGCTTCACCCGTTTTGTTCTCCACTCCCCACTCTCAGCCTCCGACTGTCCATCAAGTTCTGCTAGTCACCATCCACTGTCCCCATTCATGTCATCCACGACCCACCTTGTCCTATCGAACTCGATTCCACAACCGCCACATCGGCCTTATCCGAGTCCCAAGTCCACGTAGTATCAACCAAGGATGGTCTTTATTTAAAGTACCCTGGAGATGTAGAGACTCAACATCCCTCTGAGTCCGTATTGTCAATATATCACGAATCCAGACGAACCCGACACCTCCAAACAATTCCCATTCCAACCCGACATAACCCGACGTGACGTGACCCGATGTGACCGATGTGACCCGACGTATGCCGCTTCGTCACAGCCGCTTTTGGACCAAATCCAGCAGCCTCAGAAGCCCTGGAGTTCTAATTATAGGAGACGGATCTCATTGGACTCAATCCCCAACTTCGGACTTGCCTTATATCACAGGATGCACAGTAGCATACCATGTCACACAGTATCTTGAAAGTACTTGACAAGTATACTAAATATCATTACCATAACATTCAACATGGTATTGTAATAGTATTCAGACATAAACTACAATACTTGTGCTCAAATTCATCTGAAGGTATGAAGGCAAATGAGACTTATACCCTTTCAATAACATCAAGCCTTTTGTTTCACTACTTTTACTGTATCTACAGCAAAGTACCGTATAGTTCGGATAGAATACTTGCAGCCTAAGATGAATAAAAGTATTAAACTAGTAAGGAAGTTGTGCCACTTTCACTACTAGGATACCTTTTGAATCCTTTTAAGATACAGTGTGAAATAGTATAGTACTGTTGCCATATTGTAGATTTAAGATACTGTGTCAATACTTTTAAGATACTGTTTCAGTACTTTTATTATAATAAAAGTATCTTGAAAGTATTGACACAGTATCTTAAATCCACAATATGGCAATAGTACTATACTATTTCACACTGTATCTTGAAAGGATTCAAAAGGTATCCTAGTAGTGAAAGTGGCACAACTTCCTTACTAGTTTAATACTTTGATTCATCTTAGGCTGCAAGTATTCTATCTGAACTATACAGTACTTTGCTGTAGATATAGTAAAAGTAGTGAAACAAAAGGCTTGATGTTATTGAAAGGGTATAAGTCTCATTTGCCTTCATACCTTCAGATGAATTTGAGCACAAGTATTGTAGTTTATGTCTGAATACTGTTACAATACCATGTTGAATGTTATGGTAATGATATTTAGTATACTTGTCAAGTACTTTCAAGATACTGTGTGACATGGTATGCTACTGCGCACCCTGTGTATACACATCCCCTCATCCTTTCGGGGATATGTATGATATTTTAGATCTTTTCCTTGGACATTCATTTTTCCCTCCATTTTCCTGTCTTCGTCGCATTGCAACCCCCCTCTTTATATCCCCATTCCAGCTTTTCTTTGTAGTTTCCATTGGCCGAAATAGACATGTCCAAAAGTAGACTACACACTCATGTACTATAAAAACGGTCCCCAACGACCATACAAAAAAAGAGATACCATTAGTCCCCATTTCCCTCATAGTCAGAATCATTTTAATCATTTCAAATGCTCGTCCTCATAGACCCTTAGATTTTTATAGTTCACTTCATTGTCTTTATTATTGTTCCCTTACTCATTCATTGTTAGGCAATGACACGGGTACGGGTAACCCGCGCGGGTTGTGGGTACGGGTACTGCCGGGTACGGGTACGGGTTACCTTTTTTGGACCTGGGCCAAACCCGTACCCATGACCGCGGGTCTTGGTGTACCTGCAGGTACCGGCCCAAACAGAGCCACACAGCTTCACGACAAATACCGGCGTCAACAACAAGACCCAGCAATGCATCCGCGCCGCCACAGGCTGCCCCATGCACGCACGCATCCGCGACAACACAGATGAAGCTGATAGCCACCACTTCCGTGGCAACACAACACCAACCGCCTGCCAAACGGCCCCATCCTCGTGCGAAACCATGTCCCTACACACCCACTGCAAGAAGCAACAGCAACCGCGTTGCACGACACCCAGTCATCAAATAGTGCCCCAACGCGAACCCCCGTGCCCAAAACCCAACGGGAGACACATCACGTGCCCGCGTCAGCCCCAAACACACCGTCCCTGCTGCAAAACGCGTCCGAACACGTCTCAAGTCCCACCCCAGCCCCAAACCCCGCACCCGTGCAAGAAAACGCGTTCAAACGCGTCCCAGACCGCGGTCTCACAACACCCGACCATTTGACGCCCACACAGGCCCCAAAGCCCGTGCCCGTGCAACAGAACGTGCCCAAACGCGCCCCAGACCCTGTTCCCCCCCCAAGTACATGCCCACACGTGCCCACAATCACGATGCCGCTGTCCAGACGCCGCAACTGCGAACGCCAAGGCTAAACGGCATCGAAACGCGAGCTGACGCGTACGCGACGACGGAGGAGGATGAGAGGGAGGGGAGAATGGGAGATGGTGCGGGGAATGAGGAGACGGATACGATGGGGGAGGGTCTCTCGCCCACGAGAACCCAACCCATCGCGTGGTTCCCAGCCCCCCCACTCCTCACGTTTGCACAGCGCCACGTCAATTGACGTGCGTGTCAGCGACGCGAGGTAGATGTGGGCTGGAACCCGCCGGGTTTCCTGCGCGGGTCAATACCCGTACCCAACCCGCCGCTACCCGCCATCTACCCACTGAAAAAAGACCCGTGGGTAGACGGGTACGGGTTGGAGCGGGTCCAGGTACGGGTTGGCCTCGGGACACCCGCGGGTATACCCGTGTCATTGCCTATTCATTGTTTCCAACCCAACCCAACCTGACTCGCCGTACCCAACATCGTCGGCATCGTCGGGTTCATCATTATTTATCCGTTTTCAGTCCGTTCATCACCGGGTTTGTTATTATTAGTCCAGTTTTACACAGCAGCTTTACTTTTACTTACATTCCCTTCCTTTACTATTATCCCCAACACTGATTATCCACAGTCACTTCTACGCTGACACCCCTCTGGTTAGGATCTTTTCTTTATTGTTCCGAAGCCACCAAGAACCCGCATCTACAGCAGTCGTTCACTACTTCATACCTCCTGAATCACCTGAATTTCTGCCACCAGATGGCTCAATGTGTTTTATTGCAGGCAACTTATTTCCTGTCAATGAAAACACTGAAGTCAGACATGGCTTTTCATGGAATGACTACAATATTTTCATTCATGCATATATAGTTTGGTTTCCTTCCTTCTGCTACGTCTACCAAACTCTGACATATGTGAGATTCACAATCTCCCACCATCTTCCATTGCCATGGCCACATTCTTATCTATCTGTGGAATGGTAAGCTTTCTCATATTCGACTTGCTTCTCAACAACACTCCATGATATCATCCCGCAGACAGAACAAAACACTACTCAAAATAATGTTTCATTTAAGATCAAACCCAACATCGACAGCAAAAGTCATCTACCTATTCATGTTCTATCCAACGATGATACTCCACTCCCTCCACATGGAACCCTTATTTCCCTTATGGGTTTTCTGAACGACGCCTCCCAAGAAAACGACATCACTGAACTCTACATTACACTCAACCGAATCCACAATTTGTCTTCATAAGAAATACCGCCTGATGATGAACATGTAGTACATGTAGTACACATATTACATTTCTTGCTCCCCATGAGATTCCCACATGAGGCGAAGCCTCGTCCCCTTGTATTTTATTATGAATAATAATTTTGTAGCATTCAGATTTCTCAGTTGACTTGCAGTAGATGTGCAATTCAGTTTTCAGCAGCATTTTGGACATTTTTGGTCAAGTCATGTGACAATGAGTGCTTTGTTTGTCGAAAAATTGGTCATTCAAAGGGTTATTCGAGGCCCTCTGGTGCGATCCTGGGCCCAGGGCTTTCCTGATTTGGATGCCCAGATCAAGCAGGGTTTTCTGATGGAGGGGGATGCTGAGAGGGATTCTCCTGACTGGGTGTGTACGGTATGAGTATGTTAAAGAAAAAACAATGCAACATGAATGCATATGGAAAACTCCAACTATCATACATTTCTCAAAAGCAAAAACAAAAAAAATGTTGCCGACATCGAGTTCACCCATCCTGTACCAATTGTTCGCCATCTACAATGCTGTCAGACTTGGAATGTAGGCCAATAAGCAAAGAACCTACTGGAGTCTGAGTCTGAGGTGGTCAGATCAATCACCTCCCTTGGGGATGATAAAACACCGGCTCCTGAACTTGCACCAGCCTGGCTGGACTCCCAGCAATGAAGGGTGCATTGAGGGAGTTTATTTCCAGTGTTAAAAACCTACAAACAGTATGTGTGAGGTGGGATGTCGAGATGTCCTCGTTACCACACACTGGTTCAGGAAAGTTAGGTTTAGATTTGATAGAGGACATGGACAACATTGCCGATTGCTTGTAGCTGGCAACAAGTTCTGGTGACACAGCTTCCAGGATTGGGGCTGGAACCCATGTGGAACGTATATTTTTGGGCTTTCCAGTTGTGTCAGAGTGCCAGTGACTAGCCTTGATGGCAGATTTCACAGCTGAGACTAGTGCGACAGTAGAAAAATTGATACGATACAGCTGTAAAATGGTTGATGGTGCTGGCCCAACTTTTGACAAATGAACTCGGTGAATCACTGACGGATTGAACTGAGATGGGGACCACTGCCGGGAACTGGATGTCAGCTTAGAATAGCATCATGGATGTTCCAGTACCTCCGCAAACATATTCCATCCCAAAGGATGTTGTGAAATTTAACAGAAATGCCACCAATGATGGTGTGTTCCCAATCAAAGCACCGCACCCATTATGGTCGACAGAAGTTACTGTGTCAGAATACCCCTAATTCATTACCGCAACATATAAATGGTACAGTACATAGTATGTATACAAGAATATTAATATCCTCAGGCTAGCACTATGGGTATACCTATTTCAATACATTCAGAACCTGTTTTTTGGCCAATCAAGAAGCCTTCCAATTACATGTATGTACGGAGAAAAGCGAACATCTTGATTCTGAATCATCGTGACAGACACTCATGTCACCATTTGAACCGTCAATTATAATCTCCATTCTCAAAAACTCTTCTGCTATCGCAGCCTCACATCAAAAGAAAGAATTTGAGACTAGTTGGAAAGCAGCTGTTAGATTTCACCTTCTCATATTGGAAATTCTACTGACCATCATGCCAGGTGGACACTCAGCTCAAAGGCTGGATCAAAGCTTGTAATGCCAGCAATTGAACTCATTCTGGCCTCACTGCACAGCTCGAGTGGGAATCCCATATAGTCGAATATGTCACATTTGTCTATAAACTCACAAGAAGTCACAAAAATTTGAAAAAAGATGGGCCAGCTCTGAGCTTACCAAAGGACATCCCCCTGCTTGGGCCTCGTTTTATTCCCCCTTCTTATCTGCATGTTCAAAAGTGTCAATCAATGCCTGTAATCGTGCCACAGACTGCATACCAGAAGCCACTAAATGTCATTCACCCTTTTTACTACAACTTTCTCAACAAATGTCCCCAATGTGACTCTGTGAATGTGCAGTGGGATGGATGGACAACAACTGGTCATCGTACAGTCCATGGTGTACAGGAGGAGGAGACAGCGCTGGGTTACCAGCTAGTCTGCAAAGCCTGTGAAGGTTTGTATTCTCATGCCAAAACAGTCATTGGTGGTGAGGGCGGTGATGAGGGAAGCTTCTGTTTTGCGACAACAAACCCCACATTCTGGAAGAAGTGGGAACACTGGGCAATCCCACGTCAGTAAACTATTCTCAACAATTGAGTATGAAACTCATCTTGTATAGGTGGGATTCCATACTTCTTCCGACGATGTGCAATGACATGGGAGCTGTTCAACCTTGTCATTGAGCTTCATCCATCCTCAACATCAATGGGAGTAGCAGAGAACATCAAGCATACATTATTGTGTATTTGGTTGTGAGCATGCTAAAATGTGTCATAGAACTCCATCTGCTTGAGTACAAACAGAGAATGCCAAAAATCGGCGTGTCTCTCCCTTCAAGGTCATTCCATTGACTTCATTCTCTGATCCTTATGCCACCGAAGGTTATGCCGATGCATCTATCATGGACAATCTAATCACAGATGTGTTTCTGGAATTTACTGAACGAACACGACAAGCAGAATCAGAGAAATACCTCCAAACACTCACAGGTAGATGAATGGAATGAAGACTGCGACAGGGTGCTAATATTGTCATTTTAGGAAAGTGCTTGTCCCTTGACAACACATTCCGAGTCGCAAAGAAAGCCACTGTCATAGATAACCAGAAACTGCGGGTAAAAGTCATGAAAGGTGGAGTACTAAATATTATTAATGAGATTAGTCAGATACTTGCCTGGGTATGTCCTGAATTTCCTTCAGTCTACGAAATTCCTGAAAAAAACTACTTCAGCGTTTCTGTCAGACAGCCTCCCTTGGCGAGATGACCCAGATACTTGATGGTTATGCTCGATGCTGTGAAATACTTAACATTTCACTACCAGAAATGACAGTGGTCGACAACTGTTGCCAGTCCCAAAATATCATCCAAAAATCCTTTCCCAAAACACATGTTGTGCTTGATGTATATCACTTCCTTATGAGGTGTGTTATCAGCAAAGCTCAGCATTCATGGAGCTACTGTGTCTTGCACACACAGTAGCCTCGTGAATACACCACAAAGAATAAATAAATAAAAACACTCACATGATCCTATAGGTACCTGATTGTGATCATTAATGGGGTTAAGAATCCACATCGAGCTGCTGTCGCAAAGGACATCACCGACTCGATACTGAAGACACGAGCAGCAAAGGGTGTCAGTGCTGTGTACTGGAGCCGAGAAGAGCAGATAACACAACTCACAAATGTGTTCGAGAAGTGGTCAAGGCAGGGTAATGTCTGGTCAGCAGCCACATCAAAGGTGAGTGCGTCATGTGGGCCAATCAGGGTATCTTTGAGCTAATAATTAGTAGGCACATGCTGAGCAAATTCGGCTTGTGCAGAAGGGTTGCCTAGCAAGGACAAATCAGGAAATCTTGTCAGACAGAAGTCGCATTGAAGGTTCCCATAAAGGGTGGAATTCAGTCCAACGGTCATTTGCAAGTGGTGTCGAGGCCTTCACGGCACTTGCACATGATTTTGTACTGCGCCGGAACATCTGTATAGGGTTTACACAGGATAAACCCACCTCATTTGCATTGTCGATGCATGGCTCACACCATGTGAATTTGATCAATGATGTCGCCACCCAATGGAATGCGCTAGTTGCTCAACAAAACCAGGCCAGCCTCATATTGCTTCCAGTGCTGCAAGACGTAACCAGTCAGGAAATGTTTGGTCTGGTTAAGTCACGAGAAATAGAAACATTTGGGGGACTGCATGATGCAAAGGGCAAAGAAAATATTGAAGAAATTTTCATTGACTCACCTTGGAATGATGATTTGGACATTGACAGGGTCCTCAGTGAACTCAACATTGATCCCACCCTCCGACACTTGCCAGAGGCTGCTTCTTCTCACTCAAATTTGGGGTGTGCCGCCAGCGCGATGTCCTCAGAGGTCAGTACAATGTCATGAGGCAAAGAGGTACGTATCTGTACTATTGGTGGCAGGAATACCTTGACTGTGGCTTCACAAGACTCTGGTCGAAGGCACATTGGTGGTGTGTGATGGGTTGGACAATCGTGGTGGAGGAGAATGCCAGATCATCATGTCAACTGTACAGCAACCTTTAACTGGCAATCACGTTCAGGTAAACGCACTTTCTGAATATGGGTTATCTAAACACAAATATTAATAAATAAATTACTCTAGTGCGACAAAGATGACCGTGACATCGTATGCGTAGCCCCAAGTACCTTAGGCTCAAAACGCAAGCTCAACCAACAGCTGATGACAAGCATGGTCCCCAGAGATCCCATTGTGAAGAAGCCTTGCTTGCAAAATGGAATGGAGGTAATAACAACCATTGAGTGTCAATTGATATTCTGACACATCTCACCGCCCTAGATCTCACAAACGCCTGCGACTTCAACAAGACCACTTAATACATTCTTCAAATCCCATTGCCCTGCTGGGCCACAACAGACTGCCCCAACCCCAGTCACCTTGTCCCCTGCACTGCGTACCAATCAGTCACTTGCCCGACTCACCACTCCCCTTGAGCTTCCAGACTCCTCTAAACTCACTCGATCACAAAGTCTATTTTCCCTCACCACTAATACCGACATTCAATCATTATAAATTAAGGAAGATGGCAAATTCTACCTGTTCATGGATATGCATGCTGAAAATCAATGGGCGTCATTCAATATGACATCACGTAAATGGGTTGCAGCTACTCACAAGTACAACTTATGGCTTGAAGCGTTAAGCCAAACACAGAATCGCCCCATGATCAAGAAAAATCCTCAAGCACTGGTAGATTTACTTGGGGAGATCGAGCCAAAGATATCCGAGCGGATTATCAAAAACCATTTCACCTGTGAGTCGACTCTGCTGTTGATTGGTAGATATTTAAATTACTTGGCTTTAGCGCGAAAAAACACCGAAACCTTTTGGAAAAAACATTGTAGTGCTGTACCTCTGGTAAAGGCCGTCATAAAGGCCGAACAGCCCAATATTGGCACATCAGGCAGGGCGGTATGCAAATTCTATTCATATCACCGATATTTTAATGAACATCTGTCTGATAATAGCGTAAAGCGGCCACTTGCTCACAATGCCACACTATCATGTATCCTGGCCCAAATGGTTCCCCAGAAAACCATAAAAAGGGCTATTGTTCGGATGGCGTCAAGCAAGTCATGAAACTCGATACTGTACCAGATTGGCCTCAACCTCAAGGGATTTTTCAGTCTGGCACCACCTTCAATCCGCTACAATTCTTGGCCACCGTCCAGGAAATGTATGAAAAGGTGGTGATTGAGAAAGGTAATGGGGACAACCTTGCCATGGAATATGAGGCTTTCAGCAAACTTCTACAAGAACGCACAATCGTGGACGCTGACGGCCATGTTCTGTTCAAACTGTTTGAGTTGGAGATCCCCTTTTCAACACCATCGGAACTGATTGTTGCGTCTCATTACTTATGTCTCGATTGTCTTCGTGATGACAGGCCAAATTTGCCATTGATTTAACAGTTCACTTAACAGTTCACATTCATTTGCCCAGTTCACACCTTGTTTAGTTGCTATTCAATTACTCTTTGACCTCCAATTTGTTTTCATTTTTACATCTGCTTGCGCGAACGTTTAAGGTCACGTGGAACCCATTGCGTCTCACGTGCGACCGAATTGGTCTGCATTCGGTCTTTAGGCGGATTTTGGATAACCCTACAATGTCATGGCGGAGTTGCCTGTTTGTCACTTCCCAAAGTGGTTGAGGCAAGCTGCAACAACAGAATGAAAGTCGTCTACCACTGTTTGTTCCCCATTTACAACGTCTACAGCCATCAAATTCAAATGGCGATAGATACCCAGTCAAATGTACAGCAAGGCGAGCACCTCGATCTGCATATTCACCGTCAAACTTGTAGGTTGTAGGAGAGCGAACGTCAGAGTGATCATCCGCCGCAGTTGCCCTGTGCGCAACAGTTCTTTTTGTCGTATTGGTGCTCGTAACTTTGTTAAACTCAGGTTTCTCCGACAAAATCATCACCCTTCATGATCAGGCGGAATACCGTTCATATCCCGATCGATTTCCGTTCTGGAATCAAGTACGTCGCACATCATGGGGTCTACAACGCACCTACCTAAAGAGCTGTGGTATGGGGATGCCCTCAACTACTTGCGCCTGGTCCCTGGCCGGGGATCGTTAGCCGCAGATATTTGGGGGTTTCGAGCCGATCTTCCGGTGTATGGTGTGGACTTGGAGATCGCTGGCGATGGTTATAGCGTCACAGATCACAAGGTTTTTGTACTCGAGGAGGGGGAGGAAGACGACAAGGAGCTTGCACATCTACCCGTTATCCCCCCTGATCCTACTCGGCACTTCGTCAAGAAACCGTCCTACAGATCCGAGCTGCATAACCAAAGGATCTCCATATGTGGTGCAACTTCTTGGGAGGACCCAGGCTGGAGAACTTGTTTTCGACAAATTTCCTTCGGATCTTTTCGTTTTCAGCTTGCTCAATCCTCGGATGGTGACCATCGCCACTGTCAAGCGATTCTTGCTTCATCTAATAGACGCCGTCACCGACATTCACTCCCGCGGCATCATCCACAGAGATCTTGTTCTTCGGAATCTCCTATACTCAGGAGATATATCAAGGCCGGTTTTTATTGCTGATATTGAGGTTCTGGCGTTTGTGCAGCTCCTGAAGTTCGTGATCAGAAGAATTTCAGCCCTGCGAGCGACATGTAATGCCATATCCACGTGTTTAATGCAGTTCGTCTTTACAATCAATCCCCGGCACCCATTTGTCGGGTATGACATACCCGCACCTTTCGATACCGTTTACAAAGCGCTCAAGAGGAGATCCGTAAGCGACCCACTTTGACTGAACTCAGACGCTTTGTGGAAGGGATCTGACATAGTCACTGGCTCGGTTCGTGATGCATTATTACTGACTATGTTGATGCGTAATCGCACATAGTAATCTTTAACATCAGAACCCTTTGAGGATGGTACAGCGGTACATATTTCAAAGCACCTATTCAACTTCGGTTCTTGAGATCACCATTTCCCGCATCCTGTAGCATGACAGATATATCCAATACAGGTCAGGGGTGATCAGTTGGGGATGTTCCACTTTGGTGGGTCCTCTCACGTCCTCGTCTTCCGCGCCGACGAACATTGCGTTCTTTAACGGGTATGATAAACCTAGTGGTCATGTTAAGGTCAGGGCTGCGATCGCCAGTGTTGTTGAACACGACTGCCAGGGACATGCCGAATTCAAGTTCTCGATCCGTGCGAAAAGAACGAGATACCTGAGTTGGTGCTTGAGCGACACCGCTATTGAGGAAACTGTAATACGTCAGATTGCGGGTGTCAAGTGGAAAATCTCAGTTAATATCATTGGTCGAGTAATCAATATCTTCAGTCCACGCTCTCATGCGGTCACCGTACCGAATCGTGTACCACAGGATGCTAGAGTTGAAGAGAAAAACAAAACTTATGAGTTCAAACAACGGCACGGGAGTGATAATCCAACTCATACACAAAACTAAGCCATGCAAGTAAGGCTGAGATTGCATTCGTTGCTGCGACTCCGAGAAGATTGATTGAAGGAAGGATTCCAGCAATGGCAGCCGAGAGAAAGACAGCGCGAAATGCACTACAAAATATTTTTATCTTAACTATGATGAGGTGTTCCAGATGCCAATCTGATTGTGGCACATACTTGTAAACGGCTGTGGCCTCCGCACTCCGAGATTGCATGATGTCGACAATGTAAGCAGCGGCAGGACTCAGGACGATGTCAACCTATCAAAGAATCAATGTTTCGTACTAAGCATAAAAAACAAGAATCATGACGTGCCCCAATACCGTTCACAAAGAGGCAAACTAGATTCAAAGCAAGCCCGACGTTTGAGTCAACAAACTGGGTGAGCAGGCCAGATATAAGGACCGAGAAAGGGGCCAAGGTCAATGCTCCCCAAAGAGGAGCTCTTAGTCTATCTTCAGGGACCCACTGCCCGCCCCGCCGTTTCCGCCATTTTATGATGATTTGATCAGATATCCGTCCAGCGAGGGGAGCTCCAACTTTCCAGTATATTGCAGTTCAGATAAATATTCGAAATAAAAACACGGTTACTCACTGAGGTTTCCGAGACCAGCTGGTAGAAAACATGCTCCAATCAGTGCCTCATTGGTGATATGGTATCGTTCACCCTTGTTAGAGGTGAGTGCATGGAAACATCCACAACGAACTGCTTTCTCACAATGGTGTATGCAAGTGGGATGAGAAGTACTATGGACACTTGGGCGTTAGAAACCCTGCAGAAGTACCCTGCTCGAAATGAGACTCACCGTAATCCGTCAGTAACACAAATGTGGCAGCAAGCGACTGTCCGGATTGCTAAATGTTTCGGATGGTACGGTAAGAATTATGCACTCACCACTGCCATCAGGTTCGGACTGCGAAGCAGATACAGACTTTGAAAAGGATTTATCCACACCCATTTCAAAGGTTTCCGTTGCCCGTTTGGCGTATCCATAGATGTGTCTATCCCATTCGTGTTGGGATGACTCGTTTCTGGCAGAAGGAGTATGACAAGTATAAAGGCCGAGAGGCCCTGCCACAACAGAGCATATTGCATGTACCGCCATGAAAAGTAATGCGTAGCAACACCTGCCACAAAATTCACTTCTATATAACGAAGAAATTTCGGTTAACAATTGACAAAAGAGCGTACCTCCTACAAAAGGTGCCAACGCAGGGCCTACGAGGGTAGCCTATGGTGAGAGAGATTCCATGTAAGGGTGCGGGTCGAATATTAAATAATGGATGACAGACGGACAGCGAAAAAAATCCCCATTGCAGTTCCCCTCTCCTCCAGCTTGTAGATATCTCCAACAATCGCCACACCTACAGACAGCCCCGCAGAGGAACCAAAGGCTTGCAAAAATCGGGATACCATAACTTGCGGGACATCCCGTGAAAGCGCGACACCTAGGGATCCAAGGCAGAAGAGGGGCAATCCAGAAACGTAGATAGGTCTTCGGCCGTCTAATCGGATACAGACCCCTCCTCTTTGAGTGCGAATCAAGATGAGATAGAAAAGATGTCCCACAGACAGAAACTGGAATAGGCAGCGAACACCACACTCCCGAAAGCTGTACCAAATATCGAAATACTGACAGCCAAACTGGGAATAATATAGCCAGTGGTAGCGTTGACATCGAGAGCTCGAGCTAGATAAGTTTACCTGATGACCGAACCAGTTGATTCGAGATCTTGTGCTATCTGAGGGATCGACGGAACGAACGAACCAGATGCAAAGACTAGCGTTGTGAAATTCGCGAAACATACATTAGCACCAGCCACTTGCCAGCAAGGCGTCGAGAAAAGGAATTTTCATACGTGGAATAAGACCTGTCCAGGAAACAATGGCCAATATTGTTCTTTTGTTTCGATTGGAAAATCGAAGATAGATTTCGTCATGTTTGCTTTGCGAGTCTGCCGACGAACGCAGGAGAGGAGTTCCTTCAAAAGACATGTTGGACTGGTCAGAGCGGCTATCATCTTGCACGACCCGTCATCAAGTTATCAAGATAAACACGACTTGCAGGATGAAATCGACTGTTATAGGAATATTTGCTATAATAGGTAAAACTTGAAGCACTTTTACACATACGTGTGATCATCGGCCCTGCTGAGGACGTAAACAACACTGCTAAATCACTGGAAAACAGGGAGGCGGCCGATCATGATGACTTCATCCAGCGCGTGAGTTGGAAAACATTAAACATTGATAATCGTTTACAACAGACCAGACCCTCATCGACGAGGCTAGTATCGATCGAGAAGCACTCTGTCCTTCGCAGGATTCTCAGTTGGGAACGAAACAAGGTCTTCGTAAAATCTTCAGCATGAAGGAAAGGGCGAGGAAGAAATAGAGAAACCACACACCGATTGGGGAGGTGAAGTTGTGCACCATAGGGTTCAAATTCGACGACCTCAAGTTATGTCGAGACAGATTCTGATCCGTCAACCCACGAATTCCACCCATCTCAACATCAGCGCCGCGCCTCCGATTAGGTCTCATCGGTGCAGAACGGGCATGTGGAGGTTCGAACTCTGCGGTCTCAGTCAACCTCTGTGGGTTCACAAGTATGTCTTCGTCCCCAACGTCGTGGCCATTGTCGCTGAAGTTAACCTTCACAGGCGACGAAGTGAGGAGGTACGTTCCGCCGCCAGTGCCGGTGAAGGATTGTGTGACGTTGGTGTCGGCTATGCTAACGGTTCTTTGTCTGTTGGCGGATGCTGTTTTTCGTCGCTCACGGGCGTTGTCCCTTGCAGCGATTTCGCCTTCAATGGAGCGAGGGAAAAATATCTGAGTGACCACTTGCATGAGACGGCATCAATGATGATGAAGGCGGTGATGTTGCGTACCACCAATGTGATACCCGACGAAATACATATTCCGACTGCCGCCACCGTCGCTAGGATGTCTAAATTCGACCAAATTCAGCATTACGTGAACTCCGCAACCTTTTAAAGGCTTACCAGTCCAAAACATACTCTCGTTGACGTGAGGGTGTGGTTGGACGCCATCGATACCCAGGAGCAGGAACGGAATCACCATCAAGAAGCGGAAAACAATGCGGATATTCTATTCAGGTTGTGTTAGTCTTGCAAAGGGTGATGCTCTTTTGGTCAATGACCCACGTTCAACTCCGCAAATTTTGTCAGGCGCACCACAGTTGCTGTATCGACACCTTCTCGTCTCTTCAAAGGGGAACTATTAATAAACAAGGACAATCGAACAATACGAATTAAATTGTACCAGATTATCCAAGAATGAGGGGAAAGTCCATCTAATAGAACAATGAGATGTTCGGTGCAAGTGAAGACGAGAGAAAATGACTTACAAAACTGGTGTGAACCACAGTGTTAATGAAAGGCTGCCAAGGCTCCCAGCAAGGAATGTATACGCTTCACACTAACGAAGTTTGTTAACAATCGTGCGAAACAGGCGGAAAACAGACATACCAGAATAAGGTCTTTTCGCGTAAATATCGTCACCAGGGGCATGTATACAACAGCGACGACGGAGCCAACGGCCCAAGCCTTGAAATATAAGCTCCGGAACCAGTCTTGTTGAGCGGAGTTGGCGTTGATCAAGAAAAGCCAAAAACAGAGTTCTGTCAAAGGCGAAGCCGTTTCAGATAATTGCGAGATGGGTATACAACATGTGGATTATATATGTAGTCACCTTCCAAATGTGTGACCCTGGCAAATTTTCTGTCAGTACTACTAAGATTCCACGAGGTGATAATTGCCGCACATCTCAAGACTCCATGCAACCGAGAAGATGAGCATCAGAGGGAAGATTGCAGCCCGAGAGACGGAATCCCAATTAGCGTGTGGGGTTGGAACCACTGGTTGAAAATAAGAGCGTGAAGGAATGCTGAGCAACAACGGACCATGAAACTCACCACCTAAAGGCGTGTCCATAAAACCGTTCTGGTACTTGATGATGGTGAATCCAATGGAATATGTCATTACTAGCGGCACCGCTAACAAGTATGAATACTATGACGAAAAGATCATAAGTTCGCGATCCCACAAGTGTGAAGCAAGGATTGGCGTCTCACTGTCATGACACGCTTGAACGCTCCCGAGCTGGGTCCGTTATTCCATCTGCGTTTCATGTCCACATGATTAACGTCTAGGTTCACCGACTACTGAGACACTTACTTTACACATTTGAATCTGTCAAAAGACCACAAGTGAAAAAGGAGGAATATTCCTAGCTGAGGAGAAGAACACCAGGGTTGTCTAACAAGAGGTTACGAACCCTATTCAGAAGACACATACCAGTGAAGTTAGGACAGCCCAAACCAAAAAACTCGCGGGCGATGTATGCGACATTGAAAGGAACAAAGTGTGAATGCTCGAGCCGGCGAGAACGAGGGCCGGAAGTATTAAATGGTGTGTTTATTCGACTTGCTACGTATATGAAGGCTCGGTAATATTAGACCGCGGTTCGTTTTGATGGTGATGGACCCTTACCTGAGGAGTGGGCGGAGCACATGGAAACACCAGCTGGTGATACAACCAGCCTCGGAAAAGCGGCAACATTATTTCTCCAACGGCGACGGAAAGATGTATGGCCAGCTGCGTGGTTGTCTGACATAGCAGCTGAGCCAGAATTGAAAAGGCTTTCCTTGTACGCCGTAGTGGGCATAGCATGAGATTGTGAGATCACAGTCGGCATAGCCGAGAGAATTATTATTGATATTATGTAAAAACCCCATTTGCTCAAAAACGCCGAATGTCTGTCCAAGTCGCTGCGTTGCCCTCCGACAACGACAACGAAGAGCTGCTGCTCTCTTGCCGATATGGCGACCTCGGTGATGTTAAGCAGTTCGTGGACACGTTTGGCCCAGCCCCTCTTTCAGTCGTACGAGATGACAACGGAAACTCCATCCTTCACATGGTCGCTGGGAACGGGCAAAATGGTGAGCTCCCCCCAACGGAACCTGGCCCACGAAGCAGTTGAAAGATGCACTACACAGAAGTCCTGGATTACATACTACCCATCATCTCTCCTACGCTGCTTTCCGCACGGAACAACTCCGGCTCAACGGCTCTCCATTGGGCTGTGTTAAACTCACACCTTTTGGTCATCCAGAAGCTTGTTCAGTTCTCTGCGAGTTCCGGAATTGATTTAATCGACATCAAGAATGCGGCAGGGAGGTCATCCTTGGGCGAAGCTGAATTGGTCGGTTGGGAAGCGGGCGCAAAGTGGCTCGCGCAAATGATGGGGTTGGACCAACGTCACGGTGAAGGTACCATGGAGGAGGCGGAAGAGACCGTTGACATGGATTCTTCCCAAGACATCCAAGTTGAGATCGAGGACGCAGATGGACGCGTGGCCAAAATGTCACTTGAGGGATGAACACCCATCGCAACCGTGAGTTCCATTCCATATCACCATGTACAGATGGTGCGGGTGCCCGCTCGCAATATCAAACTCCTTGGAAGCCCTAAATCCGCACGGGAGCGCAGGTATCTCAACTCACCAGTTTACCCTGGTAGCATGATACTTATATCAATCAAATTCACCGTTTTCACCTGCGTGATACTTATGTGGGCACTCATGTCCACATTATACCAGGATAAGTCGTCGACTGCTGTTTTTAGACTACTTTCTGAAGCGAGGACTTTGTCGAGAGGACGCACGTAACCAATTGTCGGTTTGCTCCACGGTACCTCCTGATTTCATTCCGACCACAAAACGATGGTTTTTAAAATCCTTCGATTCTTGGTATCGCCTACTTGCTGGCATCGTATATAATCGCGCTACCTGGCATGAAATAAGAAGTATTCCAGGACCTGGAATATGAAGTACTACTTGCACTGTCTTTCCGTAGAAATTTGTGGGATATACATCATTTTATTAGAGTCGAAAACTCTGGCATGACGCCTACCTCCGAGACAACTCTATAGTACTAGCAAACGCAGTACTCTAGCAGGATCATTCAGAACGACGATCAGGACACGGCAAGCTATGAGCCACGGTGTTCCGTAGGATCCTCAGACAAAAGGAAGTTTGTAACGCACGCAAACCCCTCTAAGCCCCAAGGGCCTTTCCTTTCCTTACATCCACGGACGTCTAGACTGCATCGGAAACCTCACTGCCTCAATCGAGGCACTGGCCGTACCCAGCATCGCCCACTAGGTTCAAGTTCGACCTCCCAAGATTCGGATTACCTCTCAACTTCCTCCCTCGGGTCGCTCACTCAAGGGATCTATATATCGATGGAAAATATACAACTGTGCACTATCCGGCAACGGGAGATGGTCGTGATCTATTCCCAAATGTATTAAACAACACGGACTTTGAAGGGGGCAACGTATCGTAAGAACTCAAGTATCCTCTCCTGCAGAACAAGCGGACTACTCATGTACCATGTTGCAGCTCACGAATCAGCTGACAGACATGGTCGATTGGCACACTGAGGTAACACCGAAAACTCAATATTGTAATATTCTGACTATTCGACGAGGAGATCGTATCTAGAAGATCGAGGCACTAGCCATTGAAGGTAGAGACATCTCGCTGAAAATGGCCGAGTGGTGCATTGCCGAGCTTCGATACAAGGCCAAGATATTCCAGGACACAGGCGCCGTCAGCGTTTACAATAGAGATGTCGTACGGTCAGAGACCGTTGTCTGAAGTCTTCTGAAAGATGCGCTCAAAGCGGCTGTCGCACCGCTTGAAAACGTCGATGCGAAGCATCTAGACTGGCAGCCTGGTTCTGATGACAAGGCTCTGGATATTGTTCACCCTTCATTATTTCCTCTGGTATATGGACGTAGCCGAATCCTTCCGGACAGTGTTACCAACCTTAGGGATTACATCACGCGATGTGGAGAGGGACCAGTGGTTTCAGTGCCACCAGAAGTGGAGACGATGCTTGATGGTCCGCCAGAGAAGCGTGTTTATTATCAGATACCTCGTCAATTTGTGAGCAACCCAGACAGCTGCGAGTTTCAATGGTTACCTGCGAGGTAGGGCTTCAAACTTCACGGTTACTATATTGACTGATCTTCAAATTGTGTAGAATCAACAATCTGACTGGAGGATGGAGGTGAACAAGATTTCTCTGAAGGAAGAACAGCGTGGATCGAGAACACCCACCGAGCCATTCAGGGTATTGCCGCCAACTGTACCTAAGCTCTTCGATCTTCGATCAGGGTACAACGCTGAAAGTTAGGAAATCCGTCGATCTCAGGAAAGATTACGACAAACGTGGTCTTCAGGTGATAGTCAAGTTGACAAATATTCATCTTACTCCCGAAAAGCCTGGCACTTGGTATGTTAAAGGCAGCTGGTATGTGCGAGACTTCCCCCTTTCTCCCTGCAGCTGTGTTTCGCATAGAATAAGCATGCAGGGCGTGGTCGAAACCAAAGAAGGGGGACTTGCCACTTTCCCCAACATCCTACAGCACCAGGTCCAACCATTCAGGCTCGCTGAGTCGCTGACCCAACAAAGCCTGGCCACCCCAATGTCCTCGCACTTTTTCTCGTTGACCCGAACCTCCGTATCATTTCCACGGCCAATGTGCGGTGCCAGCAGCGAGAGTGGTGGAGTGAGGCCATCCGGTTGGGAGATGGCATGCTCTCTGACCTTCCAACGCAGGCGTTACGCAGCTACAGGACGAGATCTTTGGACAGGTGCAGGACGTCCCGATAAGTTTGGAGGAGGCGAAGGAGTTGCGGCGAGCTGGAGCTGATTGAGGAGCGGAAACGATTTGTGGTGAGTCATGGGGAGGCGTCTGAAACCTTTGATGAGTTCTCGCTTTGCGAGCTTTGAGGGCTCTCGATGAAACAGCGGGGACCTTTATTGATGTTTCGTATGTCGTTTGGGGTCGGGTTTTGTCATTGGCGGGACATGATGGCTGCTTCCACAATTGGTTGACCGTTCGTTTTAAATTTTTAAATGCACCTTGGAACAGATCCAAGTAGACCTGAAAATGAAATTTATTTATCTCTCACGGAATGAATAAACTGGTGGTATTCAAGATCAGGTTCAAATAGACATTTTGACAGCCTACTATATAGTCTAGTCAAGCTCATTGGGTTCCCAGTACACGACCGCTCGCGAGAAAATATGCGTCCAGGGGGTGTATGGTGGCTTGGGGGTCGGCGACTCCGCGCTCGTCATCGGCCGTGACAGAGTCAGCTGAGCGCGCACCAGTGAAGTATGGTCCAGGATGTTGGGAATTCTTCTTCCACTCTTCTTCCACTTGGACGATATGCATGTTGTCGATGAGAGAAACGAAACGAGCGTCCAAGTGTTTCATTATTAAAATATTGGAAAGCCTGAGTGCACGAGATTTGCGGAATGGCTGGATATGG
>OY744470.1:2415478-2477388 GCA_963556145.1 Hygrocybe punicea
TCATTGGTCGAGTAATCAATATCTTCAGTCCACGCTCTCATGCGGTCACCGTACCGAATCGTGTACCACAGGATGCTAGAGTTGAAGAGAAAAACAAAACTTATGAGTTCAAACAACGGCACGGGAGTGATAATCCAACTCATACACAAAACTAAGCCATGCAAGTAAGGCTGAGATTGCATTCGTTGCTGCGACTCCGAGAAGATTGATTGAAGGAAGGATTCCAGCAATGGCAGCCGAGAGAAAGACAGCGCGAAATGCACTACAAAATATTTTTATCTTAACTATGATGAGGTGTTCCAGATGCCAATCTGATTGTGGCACATACTTGTAAACGGCTGTGGCCTCCGCACTCCGAGATTGCATGATGTCGACAATGTAAGCAGCGGCAGGACTCAGGACGATGTCAACCTATCAAAGAATCAATGTTTCGTACTAAGCATAAAAACAAGAATCATGACGTGCCCCAATACCGTTCACAAAGAGGCAAACTAGATTCAAAGCAAGCCCGACGTTTGAGTCAACAAACTGGGTGAGCAGGCCAGATATAAGGACCGAGAAAGGGGCCAAGGTCAATGCTCCCCAAAGAGGAGCTCTTAGTCTATCTTCAGGGACCCACTGCCCGCCCCGCCGTTTCCGCCATTTTATGATGATTTGATCAGATATCCGTCCAGCGAGGGGAGCTCCAACTTTCCAGTATATTGCAGTTCAGATAAATATTCGAAATAAAAACACGGTTACTCACTGAGGTTTCCGAGACCAGCTGGTAGAAAACATGCTCCAATCAGTGCCTCATTGGTGATATGGTAATCGTTCACCCTTGTTAGAGGTGAGTGCATGGAAACATCCACAACGAACTGCTTTCTCACAATGGTGTATGCAAGTGGGATGAGAAGTACTATGGACACTTGGGCGTTAGAAACCCTGCAGAAGTACCCTGCTCGAAATGAGACTCACCGTAATCCGTCAGTAACACAAATGTGGCAGCAAGCGACTGTCCGGATTGCTAAATGTTTCGGATGGTACGGTAAGAATTATGCACTCACCACTGCCATCAGGTTCGGACTGCGAAGCAGATACAGACTTTGAAAAGGATTTATCCACACCCATTTCAAAGGTTTCCGTTGCCCGTTTGGCGTATCCATAGATGTGTCTATCCCATTCGTGTTGGGATGACTCGTTTCTGGCAGAAGGAGTATGACAAGTATAAAGGCCGAGAGGCCCTGCCACAACAGAGCATATTGCATGTACCGCCATGAAAAGTAATGCGTAGCAACACCTGCCACAAAATTCACTTCTATATAACGAAGAAATTTCGGTTAACAATTGACAAAAGAGCGTACCTCCTACAAAAGGTGCCAACGCAGGGCCTACGAGGGTAGCCTATGGTGAGAGAGATTCCATGTAAGGGTGCGGGTCGAATATTAAATAATGGATGACAGACGGACAGCGAAAAAAATCCCCATTGCAGTTCCCTCTCCTCCAGCTTGTAGATATCTCCAACAATCGCACACCTACAGACAGCCCCGCAGAGGAACCAAAGGCTTGCAAAAATCGGGATACCATAACTTGCGGGACATCCCGTGAAAGCGCGACACCTAGGGATCCAAGGCAGAAGAGGGGCAATCCAGAAACGTAGATAGGTCTTCGGCCGTCTAATCGGATACAGACCCCTCCTCTTTGAGTGCGAATCAAGATGAGATAGAAAAGATGTCCCACAGACAGAAACTGGAATAGGCAGCGAACACCACACTCCCGAAAGCTGTACCAAATATCGAAATACTGACAGCCAAACTGGGAATAATATAGCCAGTGGTAGCGTTGACATCGAGAGCTCGAGCTAGATAAGTTTACCTGATGACCGAACCAGTTGATTCGAGATCTTGTGCTATCTGAGGGATCGACGGAACGAACGAACCAGATGCAAAGACTAGCGTTGTGAAATTCGCGAAACATACATTAGCACCAGCCACTTGCCAGCAAGGCGTCGAGAAAAGGAATTTTCATACGTGGAATAAGACCTGTCCAGGAAACAATGGCCAATATTGTTCTTTTGTTTCGATTGGAAAATCGAAGATAGATTTCGTCATGTTTGCTTTGCGAGTCTGCCGACGAACGCAGGAGAGGAGTTCCTTCAAAAGACATGTTGGACTGGTCAGAGCGGCTATCATCTTGCACGACCCGTCATCAAGTTATCAAGATAAACACGACTTGCAGGATGAAATCGACTGTTATAGGAATATTTGCTATAATAGGTAAAACTTGAAGCACTTTTACACATACGTGTGATCATCGGCCCTGCTGAGGACGTAAACAACACTGCTAAATCACTGGAAAACAGGGAGGCGGCCGATCATGATGACTTCATCCAGCGCGTGAGTTGGAAAACATTAAACATTGATAATCGTTTACAACAGACCAGACCCTCATCGACGAGGCTAGTATCGATCGAGAAGCACTCTGTCCTTCGCAGGATTCTCAGTTGGGAACGAAACAAGGTCTTCGTAAAATCTTCAGCATGAAGGAAAGGGCGAGGAAGAAATAGAGAAACCACACACCGATTGGGGAGGTGAAGTTGTGCACCATAGGGTTCAAATTCGACGACCTCAAGTTATGTCGAGACAGATTCTGATCCGTCAACCCACGAATTCCACCCATCTCAACATCAGCGCCGCGCCTCCGATTAGGTCTCATCGGTGCAGAACGGGCATGTGGAGGTTCGAACTCTGCGGTCTCAGTCAACCTCTGTGGGTTCACAAGTATGTCTTCGTCCCCAACGTCGTGGCCATTGTCGCTGAAGTTAACCTTCACAGGCGACGAAGTGAGGAGGTACGTTCCGCCGCCAGTGCCGGTGAAGGATTGTGTGACGTTGGTGTCGGCTATGCTAACGGTTCTTTGTCTGTTGGCGGATGCTGTTTTTCGTCGCTCACGGGCGTTGTCCCTTGCAGCGATTTCGCCTTCAATGGAGCGAGGGAAAAATATCTGAGTGACCACTTGCATGAGACGGCATCAATGATGATGAAGGCGGTGATGTTGCGTACCACCAATGTGATACCCGACGAAATACATATTCCGACTGCCGCCACCGTCGCTAGGATGTCTAAATTCGACCAAATTCAGCATTACGTGAACTCCGCAACCTTTTAAAGGCTTACCAGTCCAAAACATACTCTCGTTGACGTGAGGGTGTGGTTGGACGCCATCGATACCCAGGAGCAGGAACGGAATCACCATCAAGAAGCGGAAAACAATGCGGATATTCTATTCAGGTTGTGTTAGTCTTGCAAAGGGTGATGCTCTTTTGGTCAATGACCCACGTTCAACTCCGCAAATTTTGTCAGGCGCACCACAGTTGCTGTATCGACACCTTCTCGTCTCTTCAAAGGGGAACTATTAATAAACAAGGACAATCGAACAATACGAATTAAATTGTACCAGATTATCCAAGAATGAGGGGAAAGTCCATCTAATAGAACAATGAGATGTTCGGTGCAAGTGAAGACGAGAGAAAATGACTTACAAAACTGGTGTGAACCACAGTGTTAATGAAAGGCTGCCAAGGCTCCCAGCAAGGAATGTATACGCTTCACACTAACGAAGTTTGTTAACAATCGTGCGAAACAGGCGGAAAACAGACATACCAGAATAAGGTCTTTTCGCGTAAATATCGTCACCAGGGGCATGTATACAACAGCGACGACGGAGCCAACGGCCCAAGCCTTGAAATATAAGCTCCGGAACCAGTCTTGTTGAGCGGAGTTGGCGTTGATCAAGAAAAGCCAAAAACAGAGTTCTGTCAAAGGCGAAGCCGTTTCAGATAATTGCGAGATGGGTATACAACATGTGGATTATATATGTAGTCACCTTCCAAATGTGTGACCCTGGCAAATTTTCTGTCAGTACTACTAAGATTCCACGAGGTGATAATTGCCGCACATCTCAAGACTCCATGCAACCGAGAAGATGAGCATCAGAGGGAAGATTGCAGCCCGAGAGACGGAATCCCAATTAGCGTGTGGGGTTGGAACCACTGGTTGAAAATAAGAGCGTGAAGGAATGCTGAGCAACAACGGACCATGAAACTCACCACCTAAAGGCGTGTCCATAAAACCGTTCTGGTACTTGATGATGGTGAATCCAATGGAATATGTCATTACTAGCGGCACCGCTAACAAGTATGAATACTATGACGAAAAGATCATAAGTTCGCGATCCCACAAGTGTGAAGCAAGGATTGGCGTCTCACTGTCATGACACGCTTGAACGCTCCCGAGCTGGGTCCGTTATTCCATCTGCGTTTCATGTCCACATGATTAACGTCTAGGTTCACCGACTACTGAGACACTTACTTTACACATTTGAATCTGTCAAAAGACCACAAGTGAAAAAGGAGGAATATTCCTAGCTGAGGAGAAGAACACCAGGGTTGTCTAACAAGAGGTTACGAACCCTATTCAGAAGACACATACCAGTGAAGTTAGGACAGCCCAAACCAAAAAACTCGCGGGCGATGTATGCGACATTGAAAGGAACAAAGTGTGAATGCTCGAGCCGGCGAGAACGAGGGCCGGAAGTATTAAATGGTGTGTTTATTCGACTTGCTACGTATATGAAGGCTCGGTAATATTAGACCGCGGTTCGTTTTGATGGTGATGGACCCTTACCTGAGGAGTGGGCGGAGCACATGGAAACACCAGCTGGTGATACAACCAGCCTCGGAAAAGCGGCAACATTATTTCTCCAACGGCGACGGAAAGATGTATGGCCAGCTGCGTGGTTGTCTGACATAGCAGCTGAGCCAGAATTGAAAAGGCTTTCCTTGTACGCCGTAGTGGGCATAGCATGAGATTGTGAGATCACAGTCGGCATAGCCGAGAGAATTATTATTGATATTATGTAAAAACCCCATTTGCTCAAAAACGCCGAATGTCTGTCCAAGTCGCTGCGTTGCCCTCCGACAACGACAACGAAGAGCTGCTGCTCTCTTGCCGATATGGCGACCTCGGTGATGTTAAGCAGTTCGTGGACACGTTTGGCCCAGCCCCTCTTTCAGTCGTACGAGATGACAACGGAAACTCCATCCTTCACATGGTCGCTGGGAACGGGCAAAATGGTGAGCTCCCCCCAACGGAACCTGGCCCACGAAGCAGTTGAAAGATGCACTACACAGAAGTCCTGGATTACATACTACCCATCATCTCTCCTACGCTGCTTTCCGCACGGAACAACTCCGGCTCAACGGCTCTCCATTGGGCTGTGTTAAACTCACACCTTTTGGTCATCCAGAAGCTTGTTCAGTTCTCTGCGAGTTCCGGAATTGATTTAATCGACATCAAGAATGCGGCAGGGAGGTCATCCTTGGGCGAAGCTGAATTGGTCGGTTGGGAAGCGGGCGCAAAGTGGCTCGCGCAAATGATGGGGTTGGACCAACGTCACGGTGAAGGTACCATGGAGGAGGCGGAAGAGACCGTTGACATGGATTCTTCCCAAGACATCCAAGTTGAGATCGAGGACGCAGATGGACGCGTGGCCAAAATGTCACTTGAGGGATGAACACCCATCGCAACCGTGAGTTCCATTCCATATCACCATGTACAGATGGTGCGGGTGCCCGCTCGCAATATCAAACTCCTTGGAAGCCCTAAATCCGCACGGGAGCGCAGGTATCTCAACTCACCAGTTTACCCTGGTAGCATGATACTTATATCAATCAAATTCACCGTTTTCACCTGCGTGATACTTATGTGGGCACTCATGTCCACATTATACCAGGATAAGTCGTCGACTGCTGTTTTTAGACTACTTTCTGAAGCGAGGACTTTGTCGAGAGGACGCACGTAACCAATTGTCGGTTTGCTCCACGGTACCTCCTGATTTCATTCCGACCACAAAACGATGGTTTTTAAAATCCTTCGATTCTTGGTATCGCCTACTTGCTGGCATCGTATATAATCGCGCTACCTGGCATGAAATAAGAAGTATTCCAGGACCTGGAATATGAAGTACTACTTGCACTGTCTTTCCGTAGAAATTTGTGGGATATACATCATTTTATTAGAGTCGAAAACTCTGGCATGACGCCTACCTCCGAGACAACTCTATAGTACTAGCAAACGCAGTACTCTAGCAGGATCATTCAGAACGACGATCAGGACACGGCAAGCTATGAGCCACGGTGTTCCGTAGGATCCTCAGACAAAAGGAAGTTTGTAACGCACGCAAACCCCTCTAAGCCCCAAGGGCCTTTCCTTTCCTTACATCCACGGACGTCTAGACTGCATCGGAAACCTCACTGCCTCAATCGAGGCACTGGCCGTACCCAGCATCGCCCACTAGGTTCAAGTTCGACCTCCCAAGATTCGGATTACCTCTCAACTTCCTCCCTCGGGTCGCTCACTCAAGGGATCTATATATCGATGGAAAATATACAACTGTGCACTATCCGGCAACGGGAGATGGTCGTGATCTATTCCCAAATGTATTAAACAACACGGACTTTGAAGGGGGCAACGTATCGTAAGAACTCAAGTATCCTCTCCTGCAGAACAAGCGGACTACTCATGTACCATGTTGCAGCTCACGAATCAGCTGACAGACATGGTCGATTGGCACACTGAGGTAACACCGAAAACTCAATATTGTAATATTCTGACTATTCGACGAGGAGATCGTATCTAGAAGATCGAGGCACTAGCCATTGAAGGTAGAGACATCTCGCTGAAAATGGCCGAGTGGTGCATTGCCGAGCTTCGATACAAGGCCAAGATATTCCAGGACACAGGCGCCGTCAGCGTTTACAATAGAGATGTCGTACGGTCAGAGACCGTTGTCTGAAGTCTTCTGAAAGATGCGCTCAAAGCGGCTGTCGCACCGCTTGAAAACGTCGATGCGAAGCATCTAGACTGGCAGCCTGGTTCTGATGACAAGGCTCTGGATATTGTTCACCCTTCATTATTTCCTCTGGTATATGGACGTAGCCGAATCCTTCCGGACAGTGTTACCAACCTTAGGGATTACATCACGCGATGTGGAGAGGGACCAGTGGTTTCAGTGCCACCAGAAGTGGAGACGATGCTTGATGGTCCGCCAGAGAAGCGTGTTTATTATCAGATACCTCGTCAATTTGTGAGCAACCCAGACAGCTGCGAGTTTCAATGGTTACCTGCGAGGTAGGGCTTCAAACTTCACGGTTACTATATTGACTGATCTTCAAATTGTGTAGAATCAACAATCTGACTGGAGGATGGAGGTGAACAAGATTTCTCTGAAGGAAGAACAGCGTGGATCGAGAACACCCACCGAGCCATTCAGGGTATTGCCGCCAACTGTACCTAAGCTCTTCGATCTTCGATCAGGGTACAACGCTGAAAGTTAGGAAATCCGTCGATCTCAGGAAAGATTACGACAAACGTGGTCTTCAGGTGATAGTCAAGTTGACAAATATTCATCTTACTCCCGAAAAGCCTGGCACTTGGTATGTTAAAGGCAGCTGGTATGTGCGAGACTTCCCCCTTTCTCCCTGCAGCTGTGTTTCGCATAGAATAAGCATGCAGGGCGTGGTCGAAACCAAAGAAGGGGGACTTGCCACTTTCCCCAACATCCTACAGCACCAGGTCCAACCATTCAGGCTCGCTGAGTCGCTGACCCAACAAAGCCTGGCCACCCCAATGTCCTCGCACTTTTTCTCGTTGACCCGAACCTCCGTATCATTTCCACGGCCAATGTGCGGTGCCAGCAGCGAGAGTGGTGGAGTGAGGCCATCCGGTTGGGAGATGGCATGCTCTCTGACCTTCCAACGCAGGCGTTACGCAGCTACAGGACGAGATCTTTGGACAGGTGCAGGACGTCCCGATAAGTTTGGAGGAGGCGAAGGAGTTGCGGCGAGCTGGAGCTGATTGAGGAGCGGAAACGATTTGTGGTGAGTCATGGGGAGGCGTCTGAAACCTTTGATGAGTTCTCGCTTTGCGAGCTTTGAGGGCTCTCGATGAAACAGCGGGGACCTTTATTGATGTTTCGTATGTCGTTTGGGGTCGGGTTTTGTCATTGGCGGGACATGATGGCTGCTTCCACAATTGGTTGACCGTTCGTTTTAAATTTTTAAATGCACCTTGGAACAGATCCAAGTAGACCTGAAAATGAAATTTATTTATCTCTCACGGGAATGAATAAACTGGTGGTATTCAAGATCAGGTTCAAATAGACATTTTGACAGCCTACTATATAGTCTAGTCAAGCTCATTGGGTTCCCAGTACACGACCGCTCGCGAGAAAATATGCGTCCAGGGGGTGTATGGTGGCTTGGGGGTCGGCGACTCCGCGCTCGTCATCGGCCGTGACAGAGTCAGCTGAGCGCGCACCAGTGAAGTATGGTCCAGGATGTTGGGAATTCTTCTTCCACTCTTCTTCCACTTGGACGATATGCATGTTGTCGATGAGAGAAACGAAACGAGCGTCCAAGTGTTTCATTATTAAAATATTGGAAAGCCTGAGTGCACGAGATTTGCGGAATGGCTGGATATGGACATGTCACCGCACCGCACCGGATACAACCGGCGGAGTCTTACAACCCAAACCTGTTTCTAGTACCAACCCAACCTGATTCATCATCACAGCCTACAACTCTTTTCTTCCTATATAACCCTCTCTACTGCCCCGTCGCACAGCTACTAAATGTCTGCAAGGCGGCAGCCATCAACAACGTCCTTGTCGAAATATGCGCGCACAAACTCTCCCGCAGTCGCGAACTACTCGATGGACTTTTGCAATGTCTTCTGGGGGATCGGAGACGGCGGTGTGGACGTTCTCTTTGCGCGCATGCGCGGTGCGTCAAGGACAATGGAAGAACTCAGGAATTTCTGGAAAGAACGGTCCGTCTTGCCTGTGGGAAAAGTCAATGTTATGTTATTTTACAGTGGTTTTGGCAGGTCGGCCATCGAGGAGGAATACGCTAAGCGTTTGGCAAAGTTGGTCAAGACAACCCTAGGCAAAGATGAAGTCGGGTACGTCTTCAACGTCTCTGCCGTGTTTCTCTTCACCTAGAACTGCGCCGAGCCCTGCCTGGCGACACAGCCACATTGTCAACCTTACTCCTCTAGTATGTTGCCTGGGGCTCGGTGCAGATGTCGTCCCTTCCAAGCTCGTTGCTATTGAACCATATCTGATCACATCTGCAGGGAGTTGCGCAACTCCCTGGATACCATCCGTCTAGAAACTGACAAGCAAGCTGGCTACCACCTTCAACTAGCACAGCAAATCCGCACAGATCTTGAAGGTCAAACTGCGGCTTTCAATGCTAAACAGGCACACCACAAGAAAATGTACCAATCTGGTATCGAGAAGGAGTTTCGGGCAAAGCAGTCACAGGAATCTCACGTAAACAAGGCCCGCGAGAAATACGAGGCCGATTGCCTCCGTATCAACTCCTACACCGCGCAGTCGACGCTTGTGCAAGGAAAAGACTACGAAAAACTCCAATTGAAGCTCGAGCGCGCGCAGCAGACCGTCCAGGCCAATGAACGGGACTTCGCCAACTTTGCAAAGGCCTTGCAGGATACCGTGCAACAGTGGGAACACGATTGGAAGGAATTCTGCGATAGCTGTCAAGATCTAGAGGAAGACAGATTGGAATTCATGAAGGATAACCTTTGGGCTTATACCAACGCGGTATCGACTGTCTGTGTGCACGACGATGAGGTAGGTGTCTCGATAATCTTAGTCTGTGGTCTACCTAACATTCGTCTACAGTCTTGCGAGAAAATGCGCCTCGCCCTTGAACAGATGGAGCCAGAAAAGGACATGGAAAACTTCGTCCGTGATTACGGGACAGGAAATTTGATTCCAGACCCCCCCGCCTTCGTCAACTATGCAAACGCAGATACACCCTCGTCGTCATCTTCTCGTCCCACCACCCATCCAGCGCAGTTTATCCGATCGTCACAAAGGACACCCCACCGCAGTGTTCCGCCGCCGTCGCCGCCCGAAGCACCCTCAGCCAACGCTGCAGGCGTAGGCGCTGGCGGCAGCAGAAGAAGGGACCATCAACCGGATGCCTCTCTTATTCGAACGGCGACCCAGAATCAGGGGACCTCCCGAGGACAAGCACAGGCCAATGGAACTTCAGTCAACGGTCTGCCCCCGTCATCGCAACCAGTGTCCAGGCGACCCACGCAGACATTCAAGCCTACCCAAGACCCAACTGCAGAACCCATTGACCCGACGGCATCGACCTTCATCAAAGTAGGTGCGAATGCTTACCTGGTAGATTTATCGAACGACCCTCAGCAGGGTCCCAGCCGCTCGGGCGGATTGTCGTCGTCCACGCCAACCGGTCCGCCACTTATCGATCCGCTGGCTAAGCAATTGGAAGACTTGAGGGGTGCAGCGTCGGGATCTGGAAGTGTGCGGCGGAGTGGTACTTGGAAGCCTACGGAACCACGACCGGGGCAGTCTTCCTCGCGAAAGGGGACTATGGAGTCAGCCGCTGGACCGTCCTCGTTGTCTCTTCCGTCATCCAGTGCTCAGGCATCTGGTTCCCGAGACTATAGTACCTCGGCGGAGATGGTCGTAGGAAACCACCCTGCGTCCACATCGCGCCCGTCGTCGCCCAATCCTCCCATGGCGTCATTCATGCAAGGGCCACAGAAAGTCTCGCCTTCTACAGATGTCGAAAATGTACTCGCCCAATACCAACAGTCGTTCCCGGGCGAGCGTAAGGCGATCAGCAGGCCGAACAGCCGACAGGGCAGCGCACCATCTAACGGAGGCCCTGCTAGCGGATCTCACAGTCATAATCTCAGCCAAGGGCAGAACTTGGCCAGTCCCGTCAGCAGGGAAGGCCATCCCGGCATTGGTGCACACGGACGTAGCAGTCCCCAGCCGATATCGAGGTCCGCAAGTCCCGTGGGAGGTAACAGACCCAATGCTATTCCTGTACATCGTGGTCCTGCTCCGGGGCTTGGGTATGGCCAAAGTGCCGCGCGTCCTGTCAGTCCGAATCGCGTGGGAATCGCCCTGGACCCCAATGGCACGGTCGTGGAAGATGCGATGGCAGACAGGTTTAATCAGCAACAGCAGCAGCAGCGGCAGCAGCAGCAACAGCAGCAGCAACAGCAACAGCAGCAGCAAGGACAACAGTACGCCCCGGGTCCGCAACGCAGGACGAGTTATATCGGTGTTAACAATGGCGTGATGGCTCCTCCCCCGGTCCAGCAATCAGGATACGGTTTCCCACCACCCACACCAGTAGCATACCAACCCACAAGCGCGAACCAGCCGTATATGAACCGGCCGGTATACAACCCTGTACAAGCGCCGTATCAAATCGCGCCTACGCAACTGCCTGTTTACCAATCTCATTCGGCCGCGTATGGAGGTATGGAAGGATTGCAGCGTGGACCCTCTACTACAAGGTCGTATAATCCCCAGATGGCTCCCCCACCAGGCCAGCTGCCGCCGCCACACCAACAGGGATACGGGGGTGCGTATCGCTCGCAGAGTCCCATGATGAGGACGCCGTCTCCATTGCCGCCGACCGTGCCGCCGACCGGACAGACTACCGAGGAAGGGGTTGGAATCTTGTTCTATGGTTAGCTGTGTTCCATCTTCCATCACAACGCGCTGATGGTCAACGATTGTATTTCAAAACAGTGAAAGCGCTCTACGACTATACCGCTACGATCGAGGAAGAATTTGATTTCCAAGCGGGAGATATCATTGCCGTGACGGCTACGCCTGAAGATGGGTGGTGGAGTGGCGAACTGCTTGATGAAGTCAGAAGGCAACCTGGCCGGCACGTCTTCCCAAGCAATTTCGTGTGTCTGTTCTAGGACCTATCTGGTTTCTGGCCTTGGTTTCACGGGTTTTTTTTGTGGCCCCTGGTTTCAATTTCAGAACACTGGTGTTTGTGATGTTATGTTTTTGATATGCCGCTGACTGCTTCATCGCACCGATTGTGTTGCCTACTAGTGCTAGTGTTTGCGGTACCTTTTGACCCTCCCGACATCTCTTGAATTTACTGACGTCCACATGTCTTGCCTTTGTTTCTCGTGCATGTATTACATTCTGTGAATAAACTTTCTGGACCATATCAGTACCCAGAGGGAATCCGAGGGATGCAGATAAAGGACCAGGAGAAAGCCTCCGAAGTTCCACTAAAATTAGTATGGAAGAAATACAGTTAGGTCTAGTCTGAGGTCAAGACTGATGATTGGTTTGGGGCCAAGACCTTGTAGGACGCTCAGGCTTAGCCGCTGCCTGTTTGGGGAGATCTAGTATAGAATGCGGAGAAGATCTACGTCGGCTGAAGAGTGGCTCCGAGTTCGCAAAGGGAATACTGTAAGCGCTGACGCTGATCGCTGTGCATGAAGGAGAAACGGTGATTTCTGGTGGGTGCATAAACTCCAAGTTGTTCCGATTGCTTTGGGACTCGGACCACGGGCGGCCACGTTGGGTGACACCCAAAGAGTTTGGCACTCCAGCACCACAATTGACGCCACCAGACGGGCTCCAGCACAAATTCTTGGGCCACGAACTTCAATGCGCGGCTGACGGAGCCGAGCGGTGAGCACGGCATAATGCTAGCAATTGTCAGAGGCGACTTATTGTTCACAGTGTTGTTCACTGATAACCCATAACCCATTTCGGGGTGGACCGTCATGATCAAGCTGTCACAGTACCAAGTCTGCCATCACCACCAGTTTCACTCCTTTTATTAATAATAAATGATCCGTTCGCTATAAAGCACTTGACCTGTCCGGAATAATCGCCCAACCCCGCATAACTCATCCTCCACGACTGCACTCATCGCCCACCCGCGCTCAGGCTCAGCTATCATGTTACTCGCAGCCGTCCGTCTATACGAGCACCCTGACTTTTCTTATTCGCCAAACCAAGAGTCGATGGCCCGGGAGTGGAGCACGAAAGTCTCGACAGGCGCACGATATGCCGCTGTTTCTGCCTTGACGCTCGCCGTCGCAGCAGCATCAACATTTGGTGTATACAGGTTCACCGTGGCGCCCCCGAGCTTGAAACCGCGGTCTTTGCTGCAAGATAGGTTCGTGGCAACTCCATTTCACGAAAACTCGCTGAACCGATGGGTGGGCCCTGTAGCGTTATCCACCACTAATACGACGCTCGAGCTGTTTCTTTGCACCGGATAATTCGTCTTTCACGGCACCAGTGCAACTTATGGTTATCTGAGATGTAACATTATTCTGGTCGGGTAACCGGAGGGGATATTCGCTGAAGTTAACAGAAGCAGTATAGACGAGTATCTAGTATTGTGCCATCCTTTGCTGCACCTTCTCCTTCATCGTGTTGTACGCATTCATGATGGTTTGCTCGTTGAGCACAATCTCCGTCGTATCTGCTTTTGGCCGGCTCACCCTCGACGCGATCGCCGTCGAATCAGTGTCCACAATGATCCTAAGGTGATATAGCAATGTCCTTGAGGGGGGGGAAACGCAGTGAAAATAATTTATTAGCGTACCCATCGTCAATAGTCTCGTCCAAACATAGGACCACCAGATCCAGGTTCTCCAGCACGCCGCGTTTTTCCAGCTGATTCCGAAGCAGCACACCGAGCGCGTCCGACAATGCTTGGAGCGCTGACCATAGCATCAACTCGTTTTCCGACGGGCCAGCGATGAGGTAAAGGATGAGATCAAGGGAGTGCTTGTACACGGCCAGATGCGAGTCGTACACGATGACGTCGCCTATGTTGGTGTGTCGACAGGGCGAATCCCAAGCAAGCGGGGGAAGTGTTTGCAAAATGAGCGCATATAATCAGGACGAACGACCGTGGTAAGGATGAAGAACGGACCTCCTGGTTTTTTCGTCTTTTGCCATAGCCCCTTCTCGAAAGCACGCTGCTCCTTCAGGGTCAGTAGTCCTTTTGGCTCCCCGTTGGGATGGTTCTTCGGTCTATAGTATTTGGCGAGCACACGCCCACCCTCGCCGTCAAGGATAAGGAATGCGCTAACGCTGTACAGCGACATATTCATCTAAGTACCAATAGATCCATTGTCGTTAGACGACAACGGCATAGGCTTGTAGTGGCATTGCTTACCGTAGATGATCCCAGGAAATTTCAGATTTGAGTCGGACTTGGAATCCAGAACTTGGCACTAGCCTTATTAGCTCCTTAACAGAATGTCCATATCATCCCGCTTCAAACTTGTATTTTTCTCCCCAAGAACCGCAACTCGGGACATTCTGAACCAGCTCTTCCAACAATTCCCGGAAGTACTTGGAAAAATCGGGGAATACGAGCATTGCGCATTTATCACTCCAGGAATAGGTATGCACATCCTCATCCCCGTCACCCGTGAATATGATATCGAGAATGTACATGCAGGTCAGTTCAAGCCAAGTCCCTCCGCTAATCCCACCATTGGCTCAGTGGGGGAGGAGGAACATGTTGAGGAGGACAGGGTGGAGCTCGTGGTGAATGACAAGGGCAGTAATGAGGAGCTCAAGAATGCGATAATGGGGCTGAAAGCGGTATGTTCTTCATCGCCGATTCGTGTGATTTGGTGAGGAGAACAATGCGATGGACAGATCCACCCATACGAGGAGGTCGCTTATGACGTATACCGGCTGGAAGACTTTTGAGGACGGTAGGCCCGTATTTCTTTAATGTAGCGGGAATGTAATTGGGTGAATCTGTCCCAAGTGGTTACTTATTATTAGTGTCCAAGAACTTACGTCCATATCGGCTTGCGCTGTAACACGTTATCGATCGCGCCTACCCACGGAGAACTCCTTAGGATGTGGCCGAAACGTTCTCCAAGCCTGGTCGGACCCCAGGGTATACTCTATATATATATATGTTATGCACACTGCCTCGTCACCATGCCACGATCTTGCGAGCCCGATTGTGCAATGACCATCGGCTACCGTTCGTTTGTTCCAAAAGGTATAAGTGACCCCCCACTCGCGTCGTTCAAATTTCGTAGCCCTTCTATCTTCTTATTTCTGCCTTCTCCAACTTCCACCTAACCCTTCCATGGCTCTCACCAATCCTGTTACGCCCAACACGAGGGGATCCGACTTTGAAAGGTCAGTATCCGCTTTGGCTTCATGACCGCGCCGCGCCACTCAACCCGTCTGCATTAGCCAAAGCGGTCAGCATTACGTTGAAGGCAGCGAAACTTCTGCACGTGAGAGTCTCGAAAGCTCTGCCGAGATCGCGTTCCTCGAAGAACTCTGTGCGTTGTCCAACGACGTGGAGGAATCACCCGCGTTCGATCTCGATCTTTTACCTGAAGACGATCAAGTGGAGCTCGAAGACGATCAGGTGGAGCTCGAAGACGATCAAATGGAGCCCGAACCTTACAAGCAAGGTTCCTGGGAACAACGGCTGAGCGAATTGCTTTTGTATGTCACTGACTTATTTTCTCCGTTGGGCAGCCAATTAAAATATTACTGGAATTTCCCCGATACTAGCACGGGGGGTGATACGGGTATTAACGCGGTAGACCAGCACCCAAACCTCAATACCGTGTTTGACGATAACGATACGGATACCAATCGTATTAACTCGTCAGTTCAGCCTTGCACGGTCGTCTACCATTCATCTTCATCCTTGTTCTAGCAACGGTCAAAATAATGTTTGTCCTGAAGCGACAATGCTTCCACCGTCGTGAGTTCCTCTTGCCCATTATCCCGCAGGGTTTACCATGGGTAGTAATGTTGCAGTCACGTCACTCCAACACGGGGGAGGCCCCTCAAACACAAACCATCTGTAAGTCCGTCCAATCTTTGGTTGACCTCAGGTACTAAAAGGTTTGCAGCCCGCCAGCCGAGCCTTACTACGTCCATCCAGCTCACTGGCAGCAGAAGCGAGCCGAAGTCATGTAAGTGTGAATTTTGGTGTAATTACATTCACCCTCTTATATGAATACTTTCAGGACGGTGTTAAATTCAAATGTGCCAAGGACAACGTATCAGCCCATCCCGCTCCAGCAACTTCCCGTCGCAGCTCAGCAACACCCTGTCCCGGCTCAGCAGTACCCTGTAACCCCACCTCTGCCTGGAAATTTGAGTACGCAACAGTTCCTCCAAATGTTCCCCGGTGGCCCACCTCCACCGTTTCCTTTCATGCTGGTTCAGCAAGTCGGTCCCAACCCAAATACATTTCAATTCATTCCTTTCCCACCACCTGTTCCTTTTTTGGTGAACAACGGCAGTCACTCTGGATTCCACCCGATGATGTACCCACCACCGGCACATTTGTTCACGGGTGGTCCCGCCATGGTTTACCCTTCTGGATTCTACAACGTGTCGCCTCCCCAGCCAGGCCAGTTCATGTACGCTCCTCATGGTGCGGTGAACAATGTTGGCCATTCTCCTCAAGCTTGACAAGTGACAATAATGAAAATATTCAACCATGTCACGAGCCTGAAAGTTCACAACCGCCGCAACCTTGTCCAGACTTTCAACCTAGCGTCAACCTGTGAACCAGCCTTCAGTGATTGTGATCTGGCGTTAGGAGACACATCCGGGATCCTGTCTGGTCTCCGAGTTGGTTCTCGAATAAATAAATGATGGATGGTCTGGAGGATCTGATGGTCTGCCGCCATCCTTGGTCTGGTCCAGACATATCCAGACCCCAAAGTCGCTCAGAACATTTTGCCACCATCCGCCAGTTTATCTCTTTCCTCACATCGATCCTCATCCCCATCCTATCCTATTTGAACTCTCATGCCTTGAAGCTAGTGTATTTCGAGTACATTGTCTGTGATGTCCTTGCGCGGCGAACCAATTCCTTTCTGTATCAACTCAGTCATCGGTCATATCCAATTGTATCCATGCCCACTGTGTGTGTGAGAGAAATAGGGTTCATAGCTGCGCAACATCAAACGGACAACTGAGCAGGATAAGCACTAAGTGTCGATGTAATCGGGCGGTTGCATTCATAGCAGAGCCGAGTTGTGTATGTCTGACTTGACGAATGATAGAGAACAGAGACCAACTGGCAGCACGAAAGTTAGAGGCAATCAAGACAGCTGACGTCAACCTACGTTCGTTCTCATTTGTGCCAGCGAGCGCGGTGATGTTGCCAAAGGTACCAAATGAGCTGCCGGGATTAGGGGGATCACCGAAAGGTCCTGAGTAACTCGCAGATCTATGAAACATGGTCATTTCGGATTTAACAAGTCCCACCTTTGAGTGACATTCTGCGATTTTCTGCCTCAAAGACGACGAAGCCAAGACTCCCAATCCCTTCAGCCTCGTCTCTGCTGCCGTAGGCACCTACTAGATAATGTTTGTCTGCAGAGAGGAAGCGTCTGAGAGTGATTGTGTTCAGCAATAATCAAGCGTACCTTTCAATTCGAATGTGCCAGGGGTTACGTCTAGTTTAATACCGTGCATGACAGTCTTTTCTTTCTGAGTGGTGAGGACGTAGGTGGCTCTGATGCCCCAGACTCGATCCTTTGCCCAAACTTCGATCTTCTTGAGCCTCTTGATTTGTTGGTCCACCGGAAATTTACCGACTACAAGAATCAATATACGTGAACTGGATGTCGTTCTTCGCACACGCACTTGCAACGATATCATTGAATGAAACGTAGTCATCGGGGTTGACTCCGACTGCACGAGTTTGAGTTATGGTATCGAGAACTGGCGGTATGTTGACAGTCGACATATTGTTCATTACAAATGTAAAGGGCAAGTTATAATTGGGAATTTGTTTTGACCCATTTGTTCACATCCATTTTACCGGTGCCGTTCTCATCACATCGATCATCGATCAGCGAGTGCAAAACAAAAGGCTAGACGCCTGCCTGCCGACTCGGGGAAAATCCTACACCGAGATTTCCAGGCACCAACCAAGCCGATGACCGTGAGATGGACCCGCCTGTCGCTATTGCTATACCACGGCGTGCAACTGAAGGATGATCACTGAGAGCATCACTATGTGAAGTGAACTGCTAGTTTCATTCCGGCGAACCGTCACTCGCTGGTAACCGTCATATCACCTCAAGCGGCTGGGAACATTCAAGTTGTCACCGCAAAACTGCCCGATCGCTTCTCAGATCATTATCTGTCCTCTACAGGTATCGGTGAGTGTCCAATAGCAGTCGCCTCGCATCCTATCACCCTGTCACCCTGTTCTTATCATCTAAAGTCGGGTTCTAGCCGCTGGAAACTGGGGGAATTCACCTGGAGGTCCGAGTCTGGTTCTGGGATCATTATGTACCGGTGAGTACGCGATGACAATTGCCTCGCGTCCTATGCCGTATTCTTATTATCTCAAATCTTGTTAGTAACTCGACTTGAGCTAATAAGAATAGGGCATAGGGTACGAGGCAACTGCCGTCGCGTATTCAGGTACCTGTGGAGCACACATACTGACCCCAGAACCAGACTCGGAACTCAGGTGATTTCCCCCAGCTTCCGGCCGATGGGGGCAATCACCTGGAGGTCCGAGTCTAGTTCTGGGGTCGTCACTCGCTCTGTGCAAAGTAACGCCTTGAATGCAGTCGGCTCACATTCTTTCATCTGGAAGCATGGATCTGGGGTTGTCATGTGTGCTCCATTCGCAGCCCTATTGTCATTTGTACTCGAGAGCTGCCTGTGATTGCTGAAATTCGATAGCCAGAAGTCCGGTTCTGGTAAGCCCGAAGCTAGGAGATCGGTGGTTCCATGTCTAATATGTTTTCATTCAGGTTGCCAATACGAAAGGCCACAAGATTTAACGGTAGAACGACATCATTGTGACAATCCGGAAGGGGAGTCTAACAACCGTCCTCTTTCATCGACTCGGCTTTTCCAACGTGAAAAGCACTGGGCGGGCTATACTGTTTCTGCTCGTAGGTTTATCTACATTGCCGCTGATTCTACATGACTTGAACCGGTTAACACCATCAGATATTGCAGAAGCGGCCAACGTTCGATGCTCAAGAAGTCTGCGAGTACGTGTATACATGGTATATCACATATAAGATGACACCCCAGGACGTAAATCTAGCCATCATGGCACGATGCCACAACACCTTCGACTCCACCAAATTGATTTACTTCCTTACTGGACTTCGAAGCATCGATAACGGTTCGTTTGGGGCAAGGTACATTCGCAGTGAATGGAAAAAGTCCTAGCGGCAAGCGAACCCTTCACATTGTGACCCTGGGTTCGATGACATGTCTTGCAGAAATCCGAACTTTATCACTGAGACTGGAGCGTTTGATTGGTATAAAGCATCGGTGTTGTTCCAAGCCGTATGCAACCAACTTCATATCTTCACCTCGACTCGCTACATCTAACATGTCCCTTCTTCAGAGTATCAGTCAAACCCATGCGGCGGGCTCCAACCCACGCAACTTCAGGTCTTTCAACGATATCGTCGACAGTATGTGACCGGAAGCGAATATGTTATTCGCTTGCTCATCGCGCATCGGCATAGTTGGCGAGTTCCCAGTTGACCAGAAAATCAAGAGGATGAAGAGGATCGAGGTTTTCGGAAAAGACCGTGTTCTCGGCATTCAGATCACGTACCTCCTCGCCGATGGGACCGACAATACCATCTTGCATGGTCGAAATGAAGACCCAGCGGGAAGCTTTGATTTGTCAGGTATGCTCTGACACTTTTTTGGATAAATCATCTCTATTAAGTTCTGTTCGCAGAGAGAGACTACCTTGTTGGCTCTTTCGGTCGCATGGACGCCAATAAAAATGTTGGAAGTGTCAGCTTCGTCGTCTTTGAAACGGCCAACGGCAGAGTGGTAGTGAGAGGTAGGACTTGGACCATTTTAATATATATATTTCGTCTATAATAATCCACGAATCACCCAGGACCGTACGCTTTACCGCCGCAGCCCGGTGCTGCGTACGGGACTTTCGGAAACATCGTCGCGCTTGCAGGGACCGATGAGAACCGCCGTACGTGCTTTCTGTCTGCTTCGATGGTCTCTAATTTACGGCTGTTTTCCGCATCAGATGGCCTCTGCTCGCTTTCGTTTGTTAAGGACGACTCGCCGAACATCATGCTCTTGAAGTGAACGTCGGGGGGTTAAATTTTCTTTTGTCGGCGAGCCGCACGCGATTAGTTGTTCAGTTTCTGTGTGCTCCCTTGTCGCCGTAAACAAATTCGATTGTGTAACATTACCGATTACCAAGTTCTTATATAAAAGGCCTCCATTTACGCTTGGACACCTTTAACATTACCGCTTATCAAGTTCTTATGTCCCCGGAGTCCGGTGGCCACCGGGTCACCCCTCGGTACCTTTCCCACGTCTGCCAACTCCAAGTCAGACTCCATATACATTGGTCCGGTGACCCATGGTATACTGGTGAATATATTTGCAATCTTAAGTCAAAGTGAGGTACGAGTGTGACATAAGAAATGGTCTTTGAGCGAGTGACAGGTGTGACATGGAGTCAACACTCCGTGTCCTGCTGTCATCGTCGTTGCGGCTCGTTTTCTTCACCCACCCAGCACTCCCTTCTCGCCCTGCCTCTTCCTGCACCTCAGAGTTTCTGACTGCTGCCCGGACAAGTATGTTTCCTCCTGTGATCTGAACCCTGCAGGGTGGCCCATCCCACCCTCGCTGCTCACATTGGTTCCTTCCCACAGACAGAACCATCCTTCTCAGGGCCGGGAAGCCCCCTGGCTTTCACCCAACCCTCTCTTCATTCACTCTTCCCCTCTCCCAATTTCTTACAAGTAGCTACATGCCTTGCTCCTCCCTACCTCTCTTCAATCTAAGCTTCACCGTAACGGACTCTCAAAGAAAGTAATATGAGATAAAGTTTCTTCAAAAATGGACAGGGGGGGGTTTGGGCAAGAGGCCCTCGCATCCTTGGGGTAACTTGATAGAATACAAGGGTACTAATTGATAGTACAAAAGTGTGCTGCTGTGTCTAAGGGTATGACAGTGCAGCATGGGTGACTTCCTTGTTGGATTAATGGAGCCTATCGGGATTATTTCTAGGTGAATGATAATTCTCAGTTGTTTGTGATAGAACAACTAATTGTTATTGTCTACCTAGGTGAATGATAACTGGTAGAGTATTACAGCGATTTCGGAAACTAATGTCCGTGCCAACTTTTTTTTTTTTTTTTTGGGTTGGGTTGGCATTGGCCGGTTCCCCAATTTCCACTCCTTTATTTTTGTATCGTACGCTTGCTATACTGTATACTCAATGCCAATGGCTATGGGAGATCCTCCCCCTCCTTATCACCCTCCTTTGCAACCTCCTCTACTGCCTGCTCAACCAGTAATGGCAAACCAGCTTGCCCCACCAGAGACCCCTTCCTCCAGGCCTGCGACACCTTTTGAATATCTTATCCAAGTTGTTCTGCCTAACAAGCGGGTTCGCACTGGAAACCGGAAGAACAAATTGGAGAAGACAGACCCAATTTCTTTTGGGCCAGCCAATATGAAAGCAAATGTTGACTGGGACAACTTCGTAACTGCAATTGCCAGTCTTGTGCAGTGCCAGCCACCTCAATTGTGCACCGGCACATTTGAATGGCACTGGCTAAAACCTGCCAACAGCCCTTGGCTTCCCCTGCAAAATGAGACCAGTCTCATCTCCATGCTCAACCAGGTCATCGCAGCGAGGAGTGCACCTTATGTTATTATTCGCATGCAACCTCCCAAGCAGCTTGCACCAGCTCAAAACCCTCCGTGGGCTGCAACTTCAGCAGTAGAGACACCAGTTGATGAAGATGAGCAATCCGACAATGATGGGCGCCCGATGTTCAAGAAGGTATTGTATTCTTTGATAAGATGGTGTCTGGCACTCACACATTATTAGGCACGTATTGACGATGAATTGAATCAACTTGCAGCACAGATAATCGACAAATATCCACCGGGTACCTGCAAATTACACCCATCAATCTCCTGCTTCCATCATCGCCCCAGCAATCGTCACTATGAGCCTGACCGCCAACGATCCCTTGTATGGGCATCTGCGATCCGAAAGGGAGATGCTACTATGGACAAAATACCTCTTACTTCAGCACTTTTCAAAGCCGAGCATGCCCTCAAGCGTGCGGAACCCGGCGCGAAAGAAAAGGCTGCTGAGAAGCCTGCTATTGATGTAGACGCTGCTGCCCCAGCTCCAGTGCAAGCCCCGCCAATGATGCAGGGTACTCCAATGATGCCGCAATTCAATCCGTACATGTTTCTTCCTTTCAACCCTATGCTTCCGCAGATGGTGCCTGGCTTTTCCTGGAACACAGCTGGCGCTGGAGAAAGTCCAACTGCCAATGCACAAGTGCATTTCAAAGACCCTCCGTCATCCCCAATACCCCCTGTGGATGAAGCCGATGTTAGCGACTGGTGCCGCAAGCACAATCTCGATGCAACTGTTGAAGCCGCGCTTGAGCAACTAGGTTTTGTGCCGGGTGATAATCTTGAGCTTGTCACAGAGCAACAGGCAAAGGATGCTGGCTTCAAGCCATTGGCGTGGAATTGGGTGTTGAAGGTTTTTCGCCGTGAGCGCAAGAAGTATTAGGTATATATCTGGAATTGTCTGCACTCTTTCATCATAAATTTTCATTTTTCTTAGTGTAGAGCAATCGTCCAGTAATAAAAACAATTGTCCATACAGATATAAAAAGACACAGAGAAACTAATACAGAAACAACGCGATAAAACATAGTACAGAAACAACGCGATAAAAGTAGCTAGAGATTATATCCTGAATGTAAAAACCACCCCTGCACAATATTTCTCGTGACGGAGTAGGCAGCTTCAAGCAAGAGGACTTCTGGGTCCTCTTGCTGCTGCAGGCGTGGCCAATGATGTCGAATCCAAGTTTTGACTAGGTAGAAAACTCAGAAAGGATGACAGAAACAATAGCGCCACTCACTGAAGCTGAAACTCTCTTCAATAGGGTTGAAATTGGGGGAATATGGTGGGAGGAAGACAAGGAGAACACCTTGGGCCTCAACAATCTCACGGATTGCGTGGATGCGGTGAATAGCACAGTTGTCGAGCACAATGATACTCCGATCTTGCGGATATCGGTTCATCTTGGGAAGCTAGAGAGTGTGATCAAGCTATAGAAGACACAAAGTAATAGAAATACGCACCAGATCATTGACAATGAAGTCAAGGAACTCATTCCCATCCAGTGACCCTGGTACCACCCTCACAGCTTCATAACCCTCAAGCGACAGCGCAGCAACGAGGCTGTATCGATCTCCCCAGATGAAATTGGCGTGGATAGTGGCCCTGATTCCAGCAGGTGAACGGCCATAGTGACGGTAGATTGTCCTGTCATCTTTACTTGACTCGTCGACAAAAACAAACTGTTGGGCAGTGAAATGGGTATTCATCTCATCCATCCACTCAGCTCTTGCATCTTCATCACGCTCTGCAGCTGCTTTCCAAAGCAACTTGTAGGTGATTCCAGCATCACATATGTTCTCGAAGAGTGCTGTCTTTGAGAGCTTGACATCGTAGGCAACGGCTAGCCAGTCCTGAATTTCATCAAGAAACATGTCGGGAGCTTCTTCAAGAAGTGTATAGAGGTCGTGTGTCATGTCGTTGTTGAGAATGCGAGGGCGGCCAGTTGTGAGAGGGCGCAGAGGCAGGGGGCTGCCATAGAGTGTTATATTTCTTTGCCAACGCCTAACTGTCCGTTCAGAGATACCAAAGATCTCACACATGTCGGGGGGTACGTAGCCATGTTTGAGGAGCCAGATAACTCGCTCGCGTATGTCTTTGCTTATCGATTTGTTGACCATGGCTGAGAACTGGCCAATGCCGAGCCAACCCAAAAAAAAGAAAAAAAAGTTGGCCCGGACATTAGTTTCCGAAATCGCTGTAATGAATGTGGAGTTACAAACTTGCAGGGGATCTCAAAGATAAAGGCTAAAAGGATGTATGACTATGGGAACTAACTATATTAGCCTGCTGCTTGGGGAAATGTCACAGCATGCATGGTATAATTTATTGTCTACATCATGTTTTAAAAAAAGTGAATGTAGAATAAATTACTAGGGTAAATTTATAGCCAGTGTGTCCCCTGACATCTAAGAGGGCCAGGCCAGGGCCAGGGCCAGCTGTTTCCTGACTTGGCCCTGGCCAGGGTCAACCCTAGGGCCAGAGGGTCATGGCCCTGCCCTTGGACAGTGTATATCTGTCACTTGGGACACCTTATTCAAACTCTGCTTTCTAGCATTCTCCTGGGCTATTGGATGTGAGGTCAAAATATCTGTGGTTGAGATGGCACTAACTAATGGTTCTAGCATTTCCTGGAAGTGCTCTGGGATGTTTGTTTGCCTAGTATGTGCAGGGGTTTTCATGAAAGGCTCTTTTTGTGAAATACTGTCTATGCAACATATGTATGGCCCACTCCTTTTCAAATGCCCTACTCGATGCTATCTACACTTCTCTTTGTTCTTATCCAGAATGTGCATGGCTGATTGTAGCTATTCTTAGGGAAGTGTTATGGATCGCTTCTGCAGCAGGCTCTGGCAACAATCAACTTAACTGGGAATCAGTTTCCAGAGGAGAGGACAGCAGTTTTCATTGTTGCTTACAACTAAGACAACGCTGCTAAGAGGGGGGTCATTGTCTACTGTCATTGCAAGCCATGGGGGTTACCTAAGACAAGAGGGTCTGCCCCAAGAACCAGACTAAACGTAAAGAAGAGAAAAGAAGAAAAAGTCCAAACCAACAACAAGAACAGTAGATATAGTGACTGGTCTTGAGGGGAGGTAAATGGAAATCCAACCATGAAGCTACAGCAAGTCCAACTACACCATGTGTTCACCATGAGGCAGACATGAGACATCCTCATGTCGATGTTCTCGCGATCCAACTGGAGGCCCGGGTGTCATTGAGGATAGAAGAGGTCCGGATGACTCGGATGATTTGTCATCAGATCATGTGACATGCAGAATTGCCAATTCGGGGTCTATACTTGCTGTAACAGGCAAGTGCACAGTCTGGCAGGTGCAATGCACAGTCGGGTCGAAGAGGGGTATCATCCAGTGTAGGATTGGTGAAGGGAGTGTCTTGAGGTAATGTGGGATATAGCGGCAAGGTTGGTGGTATGAAAGAAAATGAAGGAATGTATAGAGGAAAAAACCAACTAGGACAGTGGGCTAGTCGAGGTCAGACATGTGAACAGCATAAGCTGTACTGGATGACGATGTCTGTGTCAATGACGTATCGAGGGGCGGTGTCTTGTCCTGTGTGTGGAACAACGTGGTCCACCTGATGTCGGTATTTGTCCAAGAAAAGGTATCATTGTAAACGAGTGTGGGAGGTATCAAGATTATAGATGGAAAAGGATAAATGAATGTGGGTCCAGGTTTCGAGTCATGGCATGAGTGACAAGCTGTGGGAACAAGTCGTCGGGTACTGCATTGAAGTGGTGTCGTGCGAACAATATACGATAGGGGTTGGTTCACTGTTTGGGAAGTTGTATGGTCTGTGGTCAAAGTCCAGAAGAACGTGCTTCGGTGATGATCGGAATGGAAGGAACAGTGAAATGTCTTGTGATCAAGGATTGTTCAGAGTATGCATGCCGGTGAGGAATGTCATCGGATCGTCAGGGAGGATAATGGTAGGCACAGGGTATGAATATGTAGGGTTGACCACGGGTGTGGTACGGGTTGGGTTTGCCAATACCGTACCCGCACCCGTGAAGACCGTACCCGTGACGGGTAGCACCCGCCACGAACTGTATGACCCGCGGGTGCTACAGGTCTGTGGTGGGAGCTCGTTCCGCCCTGGTCATTGTCGACCTCGCGAATGCCTCGCCATGTCAATTGACATGCGGCTGACGCGGTTCGCGAGGTCATTTGAGGGGGGGTCATGGTTCTGTCAACATTGTTGACAGTCCCCATGGCCCTTCATCCCCTGGCCCATCCTTGTCCCACGTCGCGTCGTTGCCGACCTCGTCACCGTTGGCCAATCGGCTGGTGTCGTTGTGGCCGTCATCGCCCTGGCCGTCATTGTCCTGGCCGTCGTCGTCCTGGCTGTCATGGTCCTGGCCGTCGTCGTCCCGGCTGCCATCGTTGTGGCCATCGTCGTCCTGGCCATCATCGTTCTGGCTGTCGTCATCATGGCCGTCGTCCATTGTCGTCCTGGCCCTGGCCCTCGTCGTCCACGTCCACCTCATCCTATCCACGTCATCGTCCCCATCACCGTCACCATCCTTGCTATGGTATTCCATGTCGTTTGCGTTGCCACGTCATTTGTGTTGCCACGGGCTGCTTGACTGCTGCCGCCGTCTTTGCATACACGTTGGCCCACGTTTCGACGCCGTTAGGCCGCGGGCTCGCACTTGCGACTTCTTGGCAGCGGTGTCGTGGCTTTGAGCTGGTGTTGGTGCCCGATTGGCTGGGCGTTGGTGCCGGCGTTGTGGGATCGCGGTCTGGGACGCGTTTAGACGCGTCCTCTTGCAGGCGTGGGGTTTTGGGTTGGGGTTTTCGTGGTGGTATGGTAATTCAATACTATCTAAGAAAAGATAGTCAGTTTAATGTCAAATACAAAAGAAATGTACCTGAGGGCACGTAGCCCTGTTGTTGTCACCAACCCGTCGAAAACCGCGGTGTCGTGGGTACGGGTCACGGTTTGGTTGCGGGTGCCAAATTTGGCAACCGTACCTGTACCCGCGCCACCCGTGACCTAAAAACCGCGGGTAAACCCGTACCCGTGGTCAACCTTATGAATATGGAAACCAAATATCCGAGAATGGCAATTGTCAATTACGTGTCGAGATATTGTCAAGGTGGAAGTCAGAAGTATCAATGGTGGAAGGGTTTTGGTGCCGATGCCAAAGATAGATCATAACAAAGTAGAAACTGATCAGGAAGGTGATGGCAATGCTGCCAATAACAATTACGGTAATGAGCTGTGTCGGGAGTACAGTCATTGTGATCGGTTTGTCGTGGGATAGCATAAACAAGATATCGAAGGGAAAAGACAATGTCAGTGACATCCGTCGGCAAGGAGACTATTCGGGTACAACAAGGTCACGTGGGATTAGGGCCGGTCAGGGGTACACCCGCAGTGCTCTGGGGCTGTACTCGGACCCGTACCCATCACGGGTACGTACCTGAGGCCAAAAGTACAGGTATGGCACGGGTTTTGCAGGGGTACAGGAAGAAACATGCAAAATACGCCATTTTTACCTGTTTTTGGTGGTTTTTATGGTTATTGTGGACGGAATACTGGTCGGATCCCTTTAGTGTAAAGGAGCACAATGTTAAGAATACCGTGGGGAGTGTTGAGAGCATTTTTACATATTTTTACAAGCAATGATTCTCATTATATCCCTCAAAAATAGCGAAAAATACCCCAAAAATTGAGTTTTTGATGTTTCTTCTCCCAAAAAAAATACAGCCCATACCCGTGTGGGTACTGCGGGTATTCTGAGGCTGGACTCATACCCTTAACCCGTGGTACCCGTACTCTTAACCCCTGGGGGTATTGCATACCCTTGACCTGCCCTACGTGGGATATGTCCATGGTTGGTCTGGATTGTTCTAGAAGAAGGGACAAAAAGAGAACAAGAATAAGAAAATACAAGGATGTCCGAAAGAAGAAACAATGACGTTGAAAAGAATACAAAGGACAAAAAGAAATGAAAAAAGGAAGGTGTGCAGTGCAGAATCGTCATGGTGGGTATCAGAATGGGCATCGGGGTCGGAATGGGCATTGGGGTTGGAAGCGGAGTTGGAAACGTAACACCTATTGTCAGGCAGATCTTCAAGATATTTGGTCTCAAGATAATTCAGGCACAAGCCAGGTCCCAATTATCTGGAGACCAAATAGTCCAAAACTCTGCCCTCACAATAAAAGCCATAGATATCGGTCTAGATATCCTAAATATTTGAATCATTTTCTCTTTTCTGAATACATGTTCAAAATAATGAAAACAATAAAGGCCTAAATAATTGTAATTTCTGTATGCACTATTTTCTGTATGAATACCACATTTAGATAATATTATTTTCTGCAATATTTTCACAAGTGAGATAACAACACAAATAGTTTCAAAATGTTGACTAGATATCTGTGTATTATTTGATTGAAAAAAGTCCTCATCCATCTCCTGTGTCAATGGGTGCCTTTCCATAAGAATAAATATATTCTGGGGAATAAATGCGGTTCCAGTCGGGGTTGGAACCGCTATGATTACAAATAAGTCAAAAGGTACCATAGGATGAATCAAAGGTAACATGGGAACAAGAAGTGACAGGCCAAAGGTCAGCAAAGATAAAATCTGGTTACTTTGGCAGGTCGGATCTTGAAAACATATCTTGTATTCTATTCAGAGGGGTACCCCCCCTGTACAGATTTCGTGTTTATTCATTACATATATAGCCTGCTTTTGGAAACGGAGTCTAAATACTTTTCCGGGGTCTTTGCGGTATTGGAATTGTGTCCCACTATGGTGAAAATCTATGATTCCTGAATATATTTATTGTTACGGACAGGCACCCAATTATGAGGTGGTGAAACCTTGACAAGCAAGGTAATCTATGAACTAGGAGTACGATAAGATGTGCGAGCGTGGGAATACCCAAAAGGGTCCTTCGACGTCTCTCTGATTCGGTATCCCCGCTGGATGTATCCCAGTGCCGAATTGTTGCCCCATTCAGTACACCTCCAGTTGGTTGGGTCCGCATTGCTACTCCGCCATGCTACCGGTTCAGGTCTTACCCTAACCGGGCCACTCCCTTCCAGCATTACACGCTTAGAGGTAGTACTCCGTAAAAAGAACACAGATGGTCTAGAGGTCAGGGCATGTGGTAGCCTTCTGACGAGATCCTTCGCCGGATCGAAACCTCTTGCCCGTAATCCTCTAACTTAGTCAGCGCAGCAAGTTGGACCACGTGCACCTTATCTTTGGAGACGGTGGCACGTGGGATGCCCTAGTGCCTGATCGTCAGCCTGTGCATAGACTACAATCTAGATCTTCAACATTTGGCCGTGTGAACATCACGTGATTGCATTACATAAGGGTGCTGGTTCCTGAATCTTGATGGGGTCTGATAATCTTATCCCGCTTCAAACTTGCCCCAAGAACCGCAACTCGGGACATTCTGAACCAGCTCTTCCAGCACTTCCCGGAAGTACTTGGAAAAATCGGGGCATGAGCATTGCGCATTTATCACTCCAGGAATAGGTATGCACATTCTCATCCCCGTCACCCGTGAATATGATATCGAGAATGTACGTGCAGGTCAGTTCAAGCCAAGTCCCTCCGCTAATCCCACCATTGGCTCAGTGGAGGAGGAGGAGCATGTTGAGGAGGACAGGGTGGAGCTCGTGGTGAATGACAAGGGCAGTAATGAGGAGCTCAAGAATGCGATAATGGGGCTGAAAGCGGTATGTTCTTCATCGCCGATTCGTGTGATTTGGTGAGGAGAACAATGCGATGGACAGGTCAACCCATACGAGGAGGTCGCCTATGACATATACCGGCTGGAAGACTTTTGAGGACGGTAGGTCCGTATTTCTTTAACGTGGCAGGAATGTAATTGGGTGAATCTGTCCCAAGTGGTTACTTATTACCAGTGTCCAAGAACTTACGTCCATAACGGCTTGCGCTGTAACACGTTATCGATCGCGCCTACCCACGGAGAACTCCTTAGGATGTGGCCGAAACGTTCTCCAAGCCTGGTCGGACCCCAGGGTATACTCTATATATATGTTATGCACACTGCCTCGTCACCATGCCACGATCTTGCGAGCCCGATTGTGCAATGACCATCGGCTACCGTTCGTTTGTTCCAAAAGGTATAAGTGACCCCCCACTCGCGTCGTTCAAATTTCGTAGCCCTTCTATCTTCTTATATCTGCCTTCTCCAACTTCCACCTAACCCTTCCATGGCTCTCACCAATCCTGTTACGCCCAACACGAGGGGATCCGACTTTGAAAGGTCAGTATCCGCTTTGGCTTCATGACCGCGCCGCGCCACTCAACCCGTCTGCATTAGCCAAAGCGGTCAGCATTCCGTTGAAAGCAGCGAAACTTCTGCACGTGAGAGTCTCGAAAGCTCTGCCGAGATCGCGTTCCTCGAAGAACCCTGTGCGTTGTCCAACGACGTGGAGGAATCACCCGCGTTCGATCTCGATCTTTTACCTGAAGACGATCAAGTGGAGTTCGAAGACGATCAGGTGGAGCTCGAAGACGATCAAATGGAGCCCGAACCTTACAAGCAAGGTTCCTGGGAACAACGGCTGAGCGAATTGCTTTTGTATGTCACTGACTTATTTTCTCCGTTGGGCAGCCAATTAAAATATTACTGGAATTTCCCCGATACTAGCACGGGGGGTGATACGGGTACTAACGCGGTAGACCAGCACCCAAACCTCAATACCGTGTTTGACGATAACGATATGGATACTAATCATATTAACTCGTCAGTTCAGCCTTGCACGGTCGTCTACCATTCATCTTCATCCTTGTTCTAGCAACGGTCAAAGTAATGTTTATCCGCAAGCAACAATGCTTCCACCGTCGTGAGTCCCTCCTGCCCATTATCCCGCAGGGTTTACCATGGGTAGTAATGTTGCAGTCACGTCACTTCAACACGGGGGAGGCCCCTCAAACACAAACCATCTGTAAGTCCGTCCAATCTTTGGTTGACCTCAGGTACTAAAAGGTTTGCAGCCCGCCAGCCGAGCCTTACTACGTCCATCCAGCTCACTGGCAGCAGAAGCGAGCCGAAGTCATGTAAGTGTGAATTTTGGTGTAATTACATTCTCCCTCTTATATGAATACTTTCAGGACGGTGTTAAATTCAAATGTGCCAAGGACAACGTATCAGCCCATCCCGCTCCAGCAACTTCCCGTCGCAGCTCAGCAACACCCTGTCCCGGCTCAGCAGTACCCTGTAACCCCACCTCTGCCTGGAAATTTGAGTATGCAACAGTTCCTCCAAATGTTCCCCGGTGGCCAACCTCCACCGTTTCCTTTCATGCTGGTCCAGCAAGTCGGTCCCAACCCAAATACATTTCAATTCATTCCTTTCCCACCACCTGTCCCTTTTTTGATGAGCAACGGCAGTCGCTCTGGATTCCACCCCACCACCAGCACATTTGTTCACGGGTGGTCTCGCCATGGTTTTCCCTTCCGGATTCTACAACATGTCGCCTCCCCAGCCTGGCGAGTTCATGTACGCTCCTCATGGTGCGGTGAACAATGTTGGCCATTCTCCTCAAGCTTGACGAGTGACAATAATGAGAATATCCAACCATGTTACGAGCCTGAAAGTTCACAACCGCCGCAATCTTGTCCAGACTTTCAACCTAGCGTCAACCTGTGAACCAGCCTTCAGTGATTGTGATCTGGCGTTAGGAGAGGACCCCGGCTTGTCTGAACCTAGGATAGATCCCCAATCCGGACAAAATTTTGAGGTTTTGGTCAAAATGTCAGATGCCAATCCGGACATGGAGGGCCAGAAATGGTGGTACAGCCAGATCCATTGTCCGGACATGGCCATCCGACTTGCAGAAATGCCAGATCCGCGTCCGGACATCCTAACCAGGTAATGACCCCGGCGGACCATATTTATACTACCATATATAGCATCATGTAACAGAAAAATTTGTTCAATGTCAACTGCTGCTCCTCATACAGCTCAGTTTCACCCTCTACCACTTATCTCAGACATGTCCCTTGTCAACCAAGTCATCAACATTGAACTTGGAGAAAAAGAAGCCATTCTCTTCAGGACATTACAGAAATACCAAAAAATGTTGGCCAAGGATGTCAAGGAGTCCCAGAAGCACAGCCAAAGCAAGGAAGATGAGGAAATAGACTGATATAGCGTAGATACCCTTAGGTGAAGTAGAGGATTTTTTTGAGATTTTTTGGTAATTTTAGGGACATTTTTAGTATGCTAGATCCGTCATCCGGACATATTTTGGGTGTATATGTAGGCCAGATCCATCATCCGGACATCACACGACCCCAGAGCGAAAATTTTGTCCGGACATATTTTTCAGAAATTGGCGGAAATCGGATCTAACATTTTTGGGGACAAGCCGGGGTCCTGTTAGGAGACACATCCGGGATCCTGTCTGATCTCCGAGTTGGTTCTCGAATACATAAATGATGGATGGTCTGGAGGATCTGATGGTCTGCCGCCATCCTTGGTCTGGACCCCAAAGTCGCTCAGAACATTTTGCGGCCATCCTCCGGTTTTATCTCTTTCCTCACATTGATCGTCATCGTCATCCTATCCTATTCGAACTCTCATGCCTTGAAGCTAATGTATTTCGAGTACATTGTCTGTGATGTCCTTGCGCGGCGAACCAATTCCTTTCTGTATCAATTCAGTCATTGGTCATATCCAATTGTATCCATGCAAAGTGCTACCGCTGTGTGTGTGAGAGAGAAATAGGGTTCTGAGCAGGATAAGCACTAAGTGTCAACGTAATCGGGCAGTTGCATTCATAGTAGAGCCGAGTTGTGTATGTCTGACTTTACGAATGATAGAGAACAGAGACCAACTGGCAGCACGAAAGTTAGAGGCAATCAAGACAGCTGACGTCAACCTACGTTCGTTCTCATTTGTGCCAGCGAGCGCGGTGATGTTGCCAAAGGTACCAAATGAGCTGCCGGGATTAGGGGGATCACCGAAAGGTCCTGAGTAACTCGCAGATCTATGAAACATGGTCATTTCGGATTTAACAAGTCCCACCTTTGAGTGACATTCTGCGATTTTCTGCCTCAAAGACGACGAAGCCAAGACTCCCAATCCCTTCAGCCTCGTCTCTGCTGCCGTAGGCACCTACTAGATAATGTTTGTCTGGAGAGAGGAAGCGTCTACAAATGCTATGATAAAGGCCAAACACCTAGATTAATGTCCAGATTGGGACAACATTGAGCGGGATGGAAACACCCGTTGGAGATACTAAATTTTCTAAGTACTTTATAGCTATTGAAGATTTATTGAAGGAGGCCCTAGCTATGATAAAAACCCTCTAGTTAGAGGTGTCATCCGAATAGGATGTAACCTCTAACTAGAGGGTTAGGGTGGGCTTCACAGGTGTCTGTTCGGAGAGAGACTATCTTGTTGGCTCTTTCGGTCGCATAGACGCCAATAAAAATGTTGGAAGTGTCAGCTTCGTCGTCTTTGAAACGGCCAACGGCAGAGTGGTAGTGAAAGGTAGGACTTGCACCATTTTAATATATATGTCGTCTATAATAATCCACGAATCGCCCAGGACCATAATATGCTATACCGCCATGCTTCGTATGGGACTTTCGGAAACTTCGTCACGCTTGCAGGAACTGATGAGAACCGCCGTACGTGCTTTCTGTTTGCTTCGGTGGTCTCTAATTTACGGCTGTTTTCCGCATCAGATGGCCTCTGCTCGCTTTCGTATGTTAAGAACGACTCGCCGAACATCCTGCTCTTGAAGTGAACGTCAGGGGGTTAAATTTTCTTTTGTCTGCGAGCCGCACGCGATTAGTTGTTCAGTTTCTGTGTGCTCCCTAGCTTCCCTTGTTGCCGTAAGCAAAGTCGATTGTGTAACATTACGCTTGAACACCTTGGTTGCGGCAAACCCGCTAACAACATGCAGGAACCCTCGTGTTCAGTTGCAATCTTTCACTTGATTCTTTTGACGACGAACAAGTGGAGCCCCAACCATACGAGCGAGGTTCCCAGGGAACACCCATGTCATCGACTTATTTTCCCCAGAGTGGCGAATTGAAATGATATATAGCAATTGTCCCAATACTAATAGGAGTTATTACAGTGGTTCAGGTCAGAAACGATCTTGAGCGTCATGAGATTGAGAAGGGAGCACATCAGACAATCGGGGGGTCAATTCCACCGGGCTTGAGCAAAGAGACCCAGCGCTTGGTTGGCCAGAACTGGGCTGTAAGTCTGGACGTCCGTCGAAGTGTAATTTTTCATCGTATGAATGTTGTTCAAGATCCCTAGCAACTGCGTTTCGATGAAGTCGACGAACACTAGGTCTATCTCGGTGTCGCCGGAAACATTGGGCGGGTCCGAAGCGATGAAGGAGGGAGATGAGAAGAAGGGAAGTGGTGCATGCGGCGTGTCATCTCCCACTCCCGGACAAGACTAGACGTACACCGGGCCAAGAAGTCAGCATGACAAGCAGGACAGATCATCACGGAGAAGAAATAAACCCACGTCGGTGGTGACATATCCCAAAGTCAGATTAGCAGCTGCGCGTCTCTCACCGTCCCTCTTGTCCATCTCCTCTAACCATTCGATATACCTCGAATCAACATATCCTCGAGAATACAGTTCGGATTCTCGTTCCTCCAGCCCCCTGCGGCCGTTGGCTCCCGCACTGTTCAGCGCCGAGAGAACCTGGTTTGCCACGGAAGCAGGAATACCAGGAATGAAGAAAAACGCATCAGCGAAAGGCGACACGGTGAGCTGGTCGTTCACAGTGAAGGTTCCGCTGTAGATGTCAAAGCGTTGCGAGCCGGTGTTGGTGATGATGATGTTGGGAATGGCGGCACGAGAATTGTTAATAGCAAGTGCGACAGGTACGGCCTGTCAACCGAATAGTCAGCAAAGTTGGCCCGTAGTGGACGACGTGAGAACCATACTCACACCGTTGATGAAGAGTGTCAGAGACGACTGGTTGGAAGGGTACGGCGCCCTGACACACGTCTGCAGTTCAGAATATTCAAATAGGCGGGGATAATGGCTCACCGGCTCAGGTAGTAATCCTGGGGAGCTGTGCCAAATTTGAAATTGATGTTAAATCTGGACGCCAGCTGGTTGAGACCAGATGTGATCTCCTGGCCACGACTTGTGTCGAACTGATGATCATTCTTCGTGCTTGTATGATACTATGAAAGGATGAGGTCCCAAATCGTTAGGACACAAGGTGTTCATGACATCGATTAATCACACCTCATATGTGACACGATTAGGATCAAGGTAACGACGGCTGAAGTTGAGATTTGCTGTACTACCTTTCTGGTCAAAATTGGCAGCTGTAAAATTTGGTGTCAACTCGAGTGAATGGTCATAGACAGTATTTGCCATACAGAGCCAACCTGGGAGGAGATCAGTCAGTGATACGGAGGACATAAAAACGGCTGCTTACCAACAGTTTCCATATACCGTCCACTCTCAAGAGACATTGAGCGTCCGTCAAGCTGCACTACAGGTCCAATATAAGTATAAGTGATGGGTTCACGGTTGCAACTGAAGGTTCAAGCACTGACCACAGTCACGGATATGGGTGTGACCTAAGCAAGTAAATGAGTTACCACGAACCAGAAAACGGGAAACAAACAGACCACCAAAGATCAAGATCGGCGTGGTGGGATGGACTGCGCGAACTGCATTAAAGACAAGCGGCCCTGAATGCAACAGGTCAATGGCAAGCATGACTTACTACCTATCACAACTCACAATTGTCCCTTTGCACGGGCATGTGTCTACGGAACAGATGGATGCGGTTAGAACCACTCTCAGAACCCAACTTGACCGCCAACGAATATTGGCGTACCCAACGAGCAAGAACAAGTCAGGTTCGTCGAGGATTGCTTCTGCGAACTGAAAAACAACCTCAAATGAGCGAATGCATTTCTTGAAGGGTGTAAATAGAAGGGGAACGGAGGTGTCGGAAAACGCACCCATGTTTCCTGGACCATATCGGCGACTTTCTGAACAGTAGTATTCTTGTCGTTGCCAGAAAAGTCATAGAGTACGCCGAGAGCTGTAACCTTCCGTCCTCTTGAGATAACAAAACAAAACCTCATTCAACAAGTAAAATGCGAGCTATGGAGAAGTGCATGTACTTTCTTGTTTGGAATTTTGCAAAACGACCTGCACCAAATCCAATTCAAAGTTCATGAGACTAACGTCGCATTTCAAAAGTAACTATTGAAACGTACTCCCGACAGGTACGCTGACCACATTATTGTGCTCATCAAAAACTGTGATGTTGACATTGGATGATAGGTATCGTCCGTTAAACTTGGGCGCAAAGTTTTTGTACCTGACATCATCGTCGGTTAGATAGCGAACGATCCTCTGATTTAGAGACTGACATGTCATAGGTGTCGGCGTAGATATAGAGCTCGTGGCTAGTGAAAGTGAACGCGATAAGACTTATTGCAGTACGGGGAACATCAGATAAAGCTAGAAGAGTACGCACTTGCCGATTGCCAGGACGTCATAAGGGAGTTGCGAGTAAAACTCATTGGCCTGAAAGAAGCAGTGCGTTTGAGACAATTCGGTGAGTACATGCGGGGAAACTATACGTCATGACCGTCGACGCCACCGGGAGGGAATGCGTCAGTTAAGCCAGTCCCTATGGGAAAAGACACTAAAAGGACGGATTCAAATTTGAAAGCAGTGTCGAATACCATCATGCAGGTCCCCAGAATCAATCACAAGAAGGTCGACGTCCTTTTGCTGTTGTGGGGTTGAAACAGAAGTTATGAAGATAATTCTTGATTGTCAGACTTGCCTTGGCTATCTTCTTCATGTGGTCAACAAAGGAGAAAAAGTCACCCAAATCTCCACTAGAACAGAACGTGTTCATGAAAGATAGTTGTAGGAAGCATTGTAAGGCTTACCTGTAATATGGCTCTGGGAATGAGGCTTTTTGATGCCCAAGTAACCATCCATGACTGTCAGTAGTATGAATAAAATTAATGTCACCCCATTCCAATGGACGAGACGGTGGTGCCAAGGGAACTGAGGGTTGGGCTCGTTTATGCAAGGTATGGTCACGTCCCTCGTCACCTGGGCAGGCCCAGACGGCAACAGCTACTGAAAACAACCCGAGTACGACCTTCATGATTAGTGAACAGTCGGGGGCCTATGAAGCCCGGCAATTTAGTGGCATTATATGATGTATGGCGTTGGCAGCATATTGATTCAGCCGGGAACTAATGCCGTTGAACGTTGAACGTTGAACAGGGAAACGTCGTGCGCGGAGAAGTTGGGGACCTCATCGACATCATGTCCTGGGAGCCTGATCTGATAGATGCATCAAACTGGCCCTCGTGATAGGTTCTCGCGGATGTAGAAGTAGTGGTTCGAACACCAGGAATAATCTCGCGATTACCGACTGGGCCAACACTAGCGGTTTCATCAGGACGTAAACCATAAGCTTAAAGCTTCAGTTTAATCATTGATAACGTCTTACAAGGTGTAAGATTGACTTGGAGGTGAGTGCGTAACTAGGAACGTGCATATGAACCATGGCGTTGACAACGTTGAATGAACAAAGATTGGAAAAATGGGCAGGCTCAATGGCGGGTGAAGATCCAATTTGGCAGAAATAATTTTTTAACTCTCCATGTTTGACATTCTTTTCGCGATCCTCCTGCCCTTGGTCGTCGTCCTCATTGGTTTCAGGCTCTTTCCCTTTACGGTGCGCGAACTGCGCGAACTGTTGACACTTTCACTGCCGAAATCCCAGTACGGATGCTCCTCCCTCAACTGTGCCGTCCAATCTTACACTCGCTACGCCGAACTGTCAAAATATGAGCTCTCGTGCATGCGAGCGTCGTACTCCGGTCTTGGTCGCGCTCACAAGCGACTCGGATACAAGTTGGGATATGCAAATAAGCTCGACAGGTTGAACGAGGCAATTGGAGTGAACGCAAAAGTCACGAATGCAATTGCCGACTTTGCCAGGAGAGAATTCAGGATTGATCAGGTAAACCGTGGCACCGAGAATCTGGGAAGAGTCAAAGAGTCCTTAAAACATTTCGTGCGGGATTGGAGTGAGGATGGGAAGGACGAGCGAGACAAAATATTTGCACCGATCTTGGATGTGTTGAGAGATGTAGAGAGTAAGGAGAGGGCTAGAAAGAAAGTTCTGGTTCCGGGATCTGGACTTGGCAGACTTTCTTGGGAGATCTCACAGTTGGGTATTCAATTTCTCTGTTTCTGACCAACGAATAAGGTTGAAATCGTTCACAGGCTTTGATACGACTGCGAATGAATGGTCCTTTTTCATGACACTCGCTTTTCGTTTCCTAATGTCCCCGATCACTACGGTATCCCCTCATCAACATACGCTCTGCCCCTACTCGCATTGGTTCTCTCATCAACGCGCCAACGATAACACTTTTCGACCTATCACATTTCCCGACGTTGTTCCATGCCTCTCCCCCAATCTCCATCTCGTGGAAGGGGACTTCCTGTCTTTACCGATACCAGACCGTGCCATCCGCGACTCGTTATGGCTTGAAACCCAGAACATCTCACAAAATCCGAGCGAGCCAGGAGGTTACGACTATGTGGTTACGTTGTTCTTCATCGACACATCGCTCAACGTAATTGAAACCATCGAACATATTTACACCCTTCTGAAGCCTGGGGGTTCTTGGATCAATCTTGGGCCACTGCTGTGGACCGGAGGAGCGCAGGCTAAGGTTGAGCTCAGCCTGCAAGAAGTGTTGCAGTTGGCTGAGGAGGTTGGGTTCATTCTGGAGGGGCGTCATGTGGAGGTTGACAGTTGGTCTGAGTTTCCGAATGGGAATGGGACTGCAGAAGAGGAGTGGATGATGAAAGGTAATGAGAAGCGGAGGAGAAAAACTGTGCAGTGTGAATACACCGCAGATAACAAGGCGATGATGACATGGATTTACCACGCCGAGTTTTGGGTTGCGAGAAGGTGGAAGTAAATGTTTATGACGGATATTTATCTGCACACCGTGTAAGCATATACATGACTAGACCTTCATGCCACCACTCTCACTTTTTTTTTTTGAAGTTCAAACGCGTCGCGGTCACGTGAGGTACTAGCATCGAGTCACAATGTGGCGAAGACCAAATTGGCCATGACATATAGACGCTTGAGGCATAGAGTTCTCATCCTGGCAAGATTTCAATCGGCCCATCCAGCCAGGCGTGTGGCACTCATTCTCACTGGGCCACTTCTTGGACAACGTAACACACCTTCGTCAAGGACGTCTCTTGCAACACGAACATCATGTGCGCAGATATTCAACACTACTATACTCCTCCTGACCCCACCGATGAGCCTGACTCCGCGAATCGCCTCCGGATTCTAAAAGCTTACCAAAAGCGAGGCCCTTTACCAAGCCGTGCCACCGTCGGGCTACCCACTCGCCACCTAAAAATTGCTCAAGAACTGGCATATAATTTATCCTCCCGGTCCGACGTACAAGCAAGTGTTGTAGCGTCTTCCACCCGAAACGAAGAATACATCAAAGCTCCTCAGTCACATATATCAATTCCTCCAGTTGGCGCGCAAGAGGTATTCCAGAGTATCACTTGTTCACTTGGGAGTCGGGACAAGAGCTTCGAGGTCGGTTCACTACGTTCGTTTTCATGCATCCCGTGATAGGAATATTATGTTTTTTATGCTCGTCTGGCCAGGAACTACGATTAGAATGCTACTTGCAATCTCGAATAGCAACGGGTCTCCCGCCTCAACCTGTAGATAAGACCATATCGTGGTGGAATGTCATACCACCTGCATTCGTGCCCTTCGTCCAGGAGAATGCTCATGCCTATGATTCGACTTCAGAATTTGGGGACACCAAGTTTGGCATTGATGTCGTCATGCTGCGGAGGTGTGGTTTCTTCCGGCAGACCAAGAGTTAAATATTGATAGGACTTGACAGCATTTGATGCCTTGTGCATGAAGAACTTCGTTTTTTTGTCGGAAATAATATCTTGTATGAATCAATGAAGACCCGAGACGTATATTTGCCTTCAAATCCTTTCGAGTTTTATGACATTCAAGGAGTACAATACTTTACATGTTTGTCGTCGTCTACCTATCAGTAATCTGCCGGCGGTGCCTTTCCCTTTCTCTTGCCAGCCGCAGCGTGTGTACCTTCTAAACAACGAACGTTAGCGAAACATTGCATACAAGAAGTTAGGAATCTTTCACCCTCTGGAGCGATGCGAAAAATCTTCACAATCAGCGAAGTCATCTCTTGATCTTCGATATTAGCAGGGACGGGGTTTCTACTTCCACCAGCTACGGATTTACCCCGCGCCCGCGCACACTCTCTTGCTCGTGCAATCGTCAGGGCAACTTCCATCCCCAGCTGCAGTCCTTCTTGGTACGAAAGAGGCTCTTGTCGTGCGCAGAGCGCAGAATATCGCGGAACTAAAATAGTTCTATCGATACCGTACTTGTGATAGAGAACGATCCTCTCAATATCGGAAAGATCTTGTTTCTCGAGCTCTCTGACAACCAAGTGTTTGATTTCTTCAAAGTGCCATCGTAGGGCCAGCTCCAGTATAATGATCCAATCCTCGATGGATGCGTTATATAACGAGTGCTGGCTATATTCCAGACTGGTTTAGGCTGCATATGTGTACGACGCGAGGAGCACTCACGGATTGTAGAATATCCACAAGAGGCGTTCGAAATCTCGACTTCGAACGCCACTTAACACGAAGGCATTGGACTCGGAAGTCCCCTTCGGCGATTCTTCGAGAGCTGAGCGGAAATATTGTGAATCCCTCAGAAAAAAGTGTCGGTGTACGCAAAATATATAGTTCTCCGCCTAATTTCATCATGAAATATTTCAAATCACCGAGAACAGCGATATGCACACACCAAAAAGAATAGATCGCCACCCGTGAGGAAGTACTGGGGGTGGTGAGCAAGGCAGGCGAAATCATTACTCGTGGACATCCGCGGTAAGTCTACCTGTAAGGCCTGGACAGAACACAGAACTTGAAACAGAGCTGAGAAATATAGTGAATCCGAGGATAATTCTTCACTCACGGGGCGCCAGGCTTTATACGCAAATTTGGATCCTTGAAGCGCCCGTACACTGACATGAATTGATGTCGTCTCCCTAATCGCAGCTTAGTTCGAGTTGCTTCCCTGCATGCATGTGCTGGCCTTGCGGCGAAAATTTTCTCTCGGTTGGCTGCGCAGAAGATCCTTCGAGTTCGCCACTTCTGGCTGGCGTTGAGAATTACACGCTGTCAAGTAGAAGTTCAAGAACGCGTGAATAACCTGTCTCTAACGGGAAGACCTGCAGGTCGCCACTGGACTATTTCCATTGTCCGTATAAATATTTACGGCACAACTGCAAGTACACTGATTTCTGTCGGTCTCATCCGCAGGCACAGCTTGTGAACGGTACCGTGACGGCAAACGGATTTCCGAACTGAAGTTTCCGCCGCCCTTCCCTGCTGCGGATCACCGATTATCGATTATTAAGTCCTTCAGGTTCTAATCTACCGCGAGGCTTTTTCTTACGGTGCATCTGTAACCCGTTTTGTTTCCAGAGTTGCCAAGAACATCATGAAGCAATAAAACTTGTACCATTACGGCCAATCTGGGGATACCAAGGTGTCTGGGGAATCAAAAAACTCGTCGTCGTCCTCATCTTCATCCTCGTCAATGACACGAAAGCTGGACACAACTTTTCCTTTTCCTTTTCTTTGCCTTCGGTTGTCCCCGTTTGGTGCGTGGCCTTTATTATCTCCAATGCCCTTGTCGGTGTCCGCGATGCAATCTCCTCCCAATGCTTCAGCGATATTGTCACCCGGGCCGCCTCGATTGTTCTCACCGTGGTTGGAATCTGTCGTAAGGGTCTCGGAATTTCCTTCTTCATCTTCCTTACTGCCTCCACCGTCCTTTATTTCCTCAGTTCTCGCGCTCTCCCCATTCTGTACGCAAATCGTGATATCTTGCCCTTCAACGCCGTGAACTGATGCTTCACCCCCGCCACTCATAGTCCCAATGCCATCGACAATTTTGTCAGCCTTTTTATTTCTCTGGTCCCCGCCCTCCTCACCTGGTCTAGAGCCAATGTTTGGAGTCGCTTTTCCATCAACGGCTTCATTGGTTGTTGTGGTATGACCATCGGGGATGCCGTTGACAGATTGGTTACCCTCCCTTACCTCTGCATCCTCATTTCCACCGATCACCCCGCAATCATCATGCTCGTTACTTCGACTATTCCTCCCGCCACCGTCGCTGTCATCCGTGCCTGTGGTGCCTTTGCCCCCAGTCCTATTGGCTTCCTGATTGTCGCTCACGCTCTCACCACCATCGCCTAGATCTCGCGCATAGCCATTTGTCTCCGTTCCCTTTCCGTTCTCTTGGTTGACAGGAGTGCTCCCAAACAGTTCTTTGTTGGAACTGCTGGCTTGGTTGTCTATGTCGTCGTAGGTACTGCTGGATGGGTTGGTGCTGGTGATGTCAAATGGTTTATGGTTGGCAGAATCGGTCGGGTCATCGCTGGCGCTGAGGTCGTCATTCGTGCCGACGGTTTGGTCCCCGTTCGTGCCATCGCTCGTAAACGAGTGAGTGTCGTTCTCCACGCTGTCCTCGACATTGATGCCTCTCCCGCTTTCGTTCCCCTCGCCCTCACCCTCAATGAAGTCTCCCTTTCCTCCATCATCATTCGCGTCTAGGTTATCTCCATCACCACTACCCCCGTTTCCATTACCCGCATTTGTCGTGTGGCCGTTTAATAACCCATCCAGTTGACCTATGGTAACATGATTCGTGCTGCTTGAGCTTGGGTAACTGGCGTCATTTCCATTTGGTGCTCTGTGTTCCGTGATACCATTGGGCGCTTTCTGGGGCATGTGGGCGTTGGCGGAACTGTTATTGTCACCATCTACGATATCTCGTGTCGGGGCAGGATGGTTCTGGTCTTGGTCAGCCCCTTCGTCATCGTTGTGATTGTTAGATGTGGCACTTCCAAAATCGTTATGTACATGAAGTTCGTCAGGACTCGGATCCTGATTTCCCCCCCTGCCATCCTGTTCCTCTCGAAGAACGTCTCTCGATCTGTTTCCCTCGGTACTTGTTCCGGATGTGGTCATCTGTTAACAGCTCCCTGAGTCAAACTTGACGGGGACCTAAAGTTGGAATTCACCGATCCACCTGAGTGCTGCGGGTTACTACCATCTGATGTTGCTAGTCCGAACACGGCTTCGACGATCGCATGCATTTCTGCATCAGTTGGAACCAAGCTCCTGGTTCGGATCTGGTCGCGGGCTTTGAACAACTTGTACGAAGTCTCCATCCCGAGCCTGTTACAATCTTCCATAGTGGGAAACTCGTCTGTGGAACACAAAGCGGCATAGGATGGAATCAGCCAGGTGCGATCCAGGTCATATCTGTGATATATCTGAATCTTTTGAATAGGCTCTATTTCTTCCTTTTCGAGCTGTCGAGTTGCGAGGTTTTTCACCTGTACGAATTGCCAGTTGTGTGCGAGCTCCAAGATTCTCATCCAGCTTGATAAAGGTGCGTCATACATGGAGTACGTCCTGATTGCCATTAGCCTCTGTGATGTCAGTTCTTCTAGGTAAGGTGAACTCACGGATTGTAGAACACCCAAAGAAAGAGCTCAAAATCCGCTACGGTGATACCTTCGAGCGGGAACGCGTTCATATCTGATGTGCCTCTGGGAGGCTCTCCAGGCGACGCTGGGGTCGATAGCTGTGTTCGAAAATGGCAGGAATCGCGCTCGAAAAAAAATCTGTGAACACGAAACAGGATGTTCTCGACCTATATTATGGAGAGAACATACGACGTCCCAGCACCATACCAAACAAAACGGTTTGTAAGTCACTCACCAGGAAAATTACATCCCCTCCCCTGATGTAAAACTTGTTGTGGTGGCGAATTCTGTGGAGTGTGGGTTGATCGATATCAGTCATGATGTTTGAATCCAGTTTCGAAGTGAATACTGGCCTGAGTTCGTTTTATGAGTGAACAACGGGCGCTGCACGTGTATTCCCCATGCTTTTCACTCCACTCCTGCATGTACACCGTCACGGTTGTGCCCTCTCAAAACACGCGCTGCGCGCCTTTGGGAAATTATCTACACGACACGTCAATCGAGACGGGTTTTTGCTTATCGTCATCTGCAGGGTCCTTGGGCTGTGGATCGTGGTGAGAATCGCCGTCAATGTTACCCTCTCTGGTTCGTGGCGAATCTTGGCAGTAGGGACGAGAACCTACTACTGCGGATCCCATTTATCGAGTGTTTACTCCACAAATTACCGTCGACTCGCCTCATGCACTATATTGCTGCGGCACGCTGTATCGGCAGCAATGAAATGCCCCTTACCCACACTAATATTGCCTCGATGGGTTTGCGTCAGCATGTCGAGGGCAAAGGGTACGAAAGTACTGTCAACATTCGTGTCAAAATCGTATTGCCGCTGCTCCCCGTCATCGCATCTTGATGTATCCATTCCGACAGGTTTCATCAGCTCATCGATCCTACTTCGTTACAAATTGCAGCGTTCATTTGACAACCAATGTCTGACAAGGACCCTCAGGCCTCAGCAACCGTGACAGTATTCTCAACACCGTTAGATCTAAAGCCGTAAATTCCACCGTTGTGTATAGAAGACAAGACTAGTTTTGGCCACCCTGTTTACCCCTTTTCTTCTCGCTCTTCTCATTTGCGTTGCTCTTCTCATTTGCGTTGCTCTTCTCATATGCGTTGCTCTTCTCATATGCATTGCTCTTCTCATTTGTGTGGCTACCGTTGGCCTTGCCAGATCCGGACCCACTCGCGCCAGCGCTGCGTCCATTCATAGACGCACTAGCCCCACTGGTGTCAGGATCAGCTGAAACAAATAGCAAGTTAACTTGACGGTGAAAGGTAGAATAAATAATATTAAAGTGTGTACTTGGTAGTTTTGTAGGAGTGGGCTGTGAAACCTCAGGAGCTGTTTTAAGTTCGAAAAGATCGGTAATGAGGGATTTCATGTCGTCCTCTTTGAAGTCGGAAGGGACGGGTGTGCGGGCCCCGCTATCCGTTGCTTTGCATCGAGCGCACTCTCTAGCTCGAGCAATCAACAGGGCCGTTTGCAAGCCCAGCTGGAAGCCTTCGTCGTACGTAAGGGACTGCTCTCGGGCGCAAAGCGCTGCGTAGCGAGGAACAAGAATCCTTTTGTCGATTTCGTATTTATGATAAAGGACGATCCTATCGATGTCCGACATCGAGATCTTTTCGAGTTCGCGAACAGCGAGCGCCTTCACCTCGTTGAAGGCCCATCGGTGAGCAAGTTCTAGGATAGACGTCCATTGCTCGACCGTCGTGTCGTACAGTGAGTATTTGCTGAAATGCTGGTCATTTTTGGGTGTCGCAGATAGCATTGGTGGTGAAAACTCACGGATTGTAAAACACCCACAACAAATGCTCGAAGTCCGTGCTCTTGACGTTGTCGAGTACAAGGGAACTCGACTCCGACCGACCCTTCGGTGATTCCCCAGGTGAAGCCGGGGCTGCTAATTGTTCCTGGAAAAACGTAGACTCTCGTTCGAAAAAATACCGATGAACGCGGAAATGGTAGTTTTCGACCTTGAAAAACGTTTTTATAATGAGCTTGTGGATGCAACACGAAATAATACGATATATAAAAATCCACCAGAAAGTAAAGATCGCCCCCAGGCAAGTAGTACGCCCCGTGGCGTTCTAGCGCAGTAAGTTTATTGTCTACGGGGGTGGTGCTGCTCATGAGTATATCAAGGTCCTGTCTAGTCGAGTGAGGGTAGGAGGGGGGATCTGCTGAAGAGCTGATGTACCGGTAGAGCTTTTGAGTCCGATGTCGACAATGATGACCCGGACTACACGTGTGCTGTGCATGTTACGAATTCCTGATGAGAACGTCCTTTTGTACCTTTGCCCATTATCTTCGCTTGCAGGCAAGTAGGACGTAAGACGTAAAGCTTGTCCGACGGCAGAATCAGGCAATATTGTCACTGAAAAATTTCTACACCTGCCAGCACTTGGCAACGTCGCGTCTGCATCAAGAGACACCAATGCATTTGGTTGATTGCCGCCAGCTTCCCTAACACGTTGACCAGCGAACGTCATGTACAGGTCCCCGTTATTTGGGCTTAGGCTTAAATAAGGAGGACGATTGCGCTGCACAATGCGGAGAGCAAAATGGCTTTGGTTGAACGTAAGTCTCCACCTTGACGCCCACTAGCACTCATAAAACAGAAGATGACGATACCCGGTATCGACTCGGAGACCCCGCCCTCAAAAACCAATGCATGATGAAACTGCGACAAAAGGTAAAGATATCAAACCACAATAATCCCATCAAGTCCGAACGTTTCGGCGACCAGACGTGAGGTATCTGAAAGCCTCGATGGCTTGTCGAAGGCCCTTCGAGACTGTGGCGCTTTGCGCTGTATTGCAGGATCAAGCACCAACTCCTTTCGGTTGTGAATTCTCGGGTGATTGGGCTCGCTTACCGATGCGGGCCGCTTAAGTGACCCTCGAGGCGATGGGAGGGGTAAAGAATTACGTCTCCCAGACGATTTACGCAGCCGTTCGCGCAACTGTGAGATCCGCACAGAGGTTTGCAGCCCGAGCGCCGATGCCTCTTGCATAGTGAGCGACTCTTGCCGCTCGCAAAGCTCGGTGTAAGCCTTCAATGCCCATGGCGAGCAGATATCAAACTCCCTAGAGAGTGAAATTATATTCGCTGGACTGAGGGGATGGCGTTCTATTTCGCGAATGGCGAGAGCCCGGATATCCTCGAATTCCCATCTGGTAGCGAGATGGAGAACTGAAGTCCATTCTTCCGCTGTCTGCGGTTTGTTGGTACCGTAAGTTCTGAGCAGAATTAAACATTTTATAAGCCTCAGAACGTACGTGAGGGGATGGGAATATGTACTGACTGGGGAAATATTATCCACAATAAACGCTCGAAATCCACGCTGGATATTCCTGGGAATTGCACGGGAAAATCATCCGACGACCCTTCAACCACCTGTCCAGAGAAAACTCCAGGTTTGGGTAATGAGAATACGTCTCTGAATACTCGTGAATGCTGAGTGAATATCGACCGAAAGACATTGAACAACGTGTTTTCAACCTTGACAAATGCATTTCCATCGTCGGGATTCCAGAACGATTTATTTATTTAGGTGCTCACCAAAATGACCAGATTTCCATCTTCAAAATAGTAGTCAGAATGGCGCACAGGTGCCATAACAATGCCCGGAGGCTCATGCAGGGCAGTGTCAAGTGATTTCGGATTAGCGCCAAAGTCGTTCATTGGGAATAGTGGAAGTGAGTCCTCAAGGACGACGATTCTCAAGGAACAAATTCTGCGGCCGCAGCGGCGCAGCTTCAGGTAAAAGCAGGTGTAGCAGGGTGTCCACCATGAGTCCGTGGAAATAAGGTATGCGCGCGGTAAAAAGTGCCGCTTTCACTCTGTACATGTGTTGGTTGCGTGTATCAGCAGCACGTAGATCAGAATGAAATAATTTGACTTGGCTACGCACAACGAGAACCCTGGAAATTTGAGGTCCACAATCGAAAAACCTCTCCATGTTTTCAAAAAAGTTCCCTGAGGCCTTGCCTTAAACAGTCTGATTCGTAGAACTGGCTGCCCTCGCTAATTTAAAGCCTTCCGCTCGAAGCCATGGTGAGCGGATGTCAAACTCCCTAGAGAGTGTAATTTTATTTGCTGGACTGAGGGGATGGCGTTCTATTTCGCGAATGACACAAGTGTGGATGTCCTCGAATTCTCACCTGGTAATGAGATAGAGGACTGAAGCCCATTCTTCTACCGTCTGCGGTTTGGAAGTGCCATAAGTGCTGATGAGTACAACTGGCATTGTATCAGCGTCAGAACGTGTGCGTGAGGGAAAGGAAATATGCGAACTGGCGAAATACTATCCATAACAAAAGTTCGAAATCCACGCTGGATATACCCAGAAATTGAACAGGGAAATCACCCGACGACCCTTCACAACCTGGCCAGAGGAAACTCCAGGTTTGGGTAGTGAATATTGACCGAAAGACATTGAAAAATGTTTTAAACCTGAAAATTACACGACTATCGGCACTGTCTAGAAAGATTTACTGAACGTTGACTCGGCTCGCCTGTATAACAAGATTGCCATCTTCGCAATAGTACTCGGAGTGGCGAACCGCCACAGGTGTCAGAATAGCACTAGTGGGCCTAGAAACGAGAGAGTCGAGTATTTTGGAGTTCGCGCCAAAGAGTCCATCAAGTATACTGAAAATAGGGATCTGGACCTCAAGATACGTATTTAGCGAACGAAAGTGCGGCAGAGGTGTTTCAGGCATGAGTGATAGGGAGGTGCGGTGAAACCCATGGAACCGGACTTGATTTGTATACTAGAATGGAAGACATGCACACAGATGACTATTTCATCATGCAACGGCGGGCATGCAATGCTCAACTTGTGACATTGTGTGAAACGCCCTCAATGCGCGACTGCCCCAGCCTTCCGCACCTACGACACGGTACAGTAAAATATTCGACGGTCAATGCAGTACTCACTGGCACAGAACCCAATCACCCCGTATCTAGCGTCGTCAGCATGTCATACTTGAGCTTTCAAGCACGAATGAAACTTCGATAAGCAGGGCGGTTTTTTGAGCACGCTGGCGAGAGCGGTTGCATTTTAAACCCTATACCCGTCCAGCCTTCGGCGAGTCTTGTTTCCCGGATGACCAAGCCTTATGAATCATATTGGCCTTCGGTGCACATATACAAGGTAGATCAGACAGAATGATGACACCTACATAAATGTTCAACAACGTACAATCATATTATTATTCGACTTGAACCTGATCATGACTCCTCCGCTTTTCAAAGACATCCTGGAACTCGTCAAAAGTCTTTCTTCCCAAAATGGCGAACACAACGCGAACGAAGGATTCCTTGAAGCGAGCGTCCTTCACCACCAGGAGATCCGCCCATATCCTGGCAACGACATCCACATCGTTGCGAAATACACCTGTCCCAAAACTTCCCAAGACGATATTCTTCACGCCCTGTTGCTCGAACAAGAACAGAATACGAGACATTCTTTCTCTCATCGCAATCTCGATCCTGCCCTCTTCGGTCTTGCCGCCAACCAGACCATGCAATGTTTTCCGAGCCACCCCAGCATTGACGGCTGGACTGGTCAGCACGTCAACCTCGATAGGGCCTCTCCAACCTCCGCCATCATCACGGAACACAACGATGCCTGGAGAATAAATCATCGCGTGCGAGTAGTAACCGCCCTTTTGATCATGATTGTGCAGTGTGTAAAACTGCTGAGCGGTGCTGGTCTTGAGAGTAGGATATAGCGTAGATGAGCGAGCGATGGACTCCTCTTGAGCCTGCGTACCGCGCAGGAAGCCACCTCCTGGGTTCTTTGCAGAAGCAAAGTTCAGTATGCCTATTTTGCCGTGATCCACAGTGCTGGATAATAGCCGAGCGCCGTCGAGTGTGGATATTTCCAGAATGGATATCTCGGTCGGAGTAACTGTGGGTGTAGTAACAGGAGGTTGTGCTACGGCAGACCAATTGGATAGGAGTGAATCTGGAGCAAAGTAGAGGGTTTGCTGCTTTGAGCGTTCGATGATTGGTGCAAGATCATAGGACACGTTGTCGACGATGTAGGAACCGTGTTCGATTGCGGCAAGGGTTGTCTGGGCTATCTTTCGGAGGATCGATGCAGACGGCATTCCTGTCAGAGTCCACTTGAGAGTCGTGGTTCGATGCAAGGTCAGCGGCTGAAAATGTGGTCAGACTGACTCTACAGGCGTGACTCTTATAACAAAACAAGTCCTATGACATTAGCAGAGCGATATAACCTATGCACGCTAACTCCACCTCCATCTAGTAACCAGCTGCGCCAGGAGCAGAGTCTCCCTCTCTTTTCAACCTCAACAATACCTCCTTGAATCGTGTCAGGTCAGTCGTACCAGGGCCAGTCCTTGCAATCGTCTTGCTTTGCGAATTTTGCAGCTCGACCAGGTCACAGATTCGTTCCCAAGTCGTACCAGAAGACAGCCCTGAGGAGAGTGAGGCGAGATATTCAGCTTCCTGATCTCTGGCGCAAATCACGATGTGAGTTGGCTGAGTCGTCTATGGAGAGAGGATGAGACGCACTTATTTTCTCTTATATTCCTCTTAGTCTTTCCCGCGTACTCATTGTAGAAGGCATCAATGGCACGCTCAGCTTTAGCGATAGTTTCCAAGCGCTTCGCTTCAGATGCTTGATCTCGCGCTGCGATCTCCGCAGCCTGTTTGTCGCGCCAGTCCCTAGAACGGGGTTGAAGTTAAGAAGCAATGAGAGGTAATTGAGCGCACTTGAGAACTTGTGGTTCATCGTCATCTAGTGTTTGGGAGAGGATTGGGGTGCTCGAGAAGACGGAAGGTTGTGGACGGGGTGCAAATGTGGTGTTAAAATCATCGAATGAGAAACTAATGCCATCGTTCTTGGAGATGGAGGGTGCTTGGCTGTGAGCGGGCGTGTGGAAGTCATCCGAGTCATCAATAGATATGTCTGGAAATGCGGCGACCGCACGGTCAAAATCAATGTCGGCTTCGCTTGAAAATAAATCGCTCATTGCGGTTGCTGTTATCAGGAAATTGGGGAGGCGCCGGCATGTCCAGGCGGAGTTGATAATCGATTAATTTCTATTAGTAGGGGTCAGAGTAGCCGATTTGAGAGTCGATTCAAAGGTTGATTCAAAGTCGATTATGGATGGCAGAATCAGGTCAGAATCGGGTCTCACTCTGACCGACCCGGATTCACAGCGTCAATTCACCTTCAATTCTGCTCTCAATTCCACCAATAAAATAAAATAAAATAATTGATATTTTTAACTATTCAACGTACATTCAACTTGAACATGCCCAAGGCAAGCCGTCCTCAACGTACCAAGCTTCTGCTCCGGGCATTTACTCAGTACTGGCACCTGTCTCAAGATCTCCAAAAGAGACGGAAGGCCATTGCGAAACAACTGCAGGTGTCCGAGACAAACTCGCCTGTCGATCTTGCACCTTTGGCGAGGGATCCTGTATCCGAGGTCAGCCTGTTCAATCTTGCTGAACTCACCTCCCTTTCCTCTGGAATAGAAGACAACACCAATGCCAGCACATCCAGCGCGTCCTCAGGCTCCCTCTCAAGTGACTGGTCATTCAATGCTGACAGTTGGTCGAGTGCCTCAAACTCTGACTCCGAGTTGGAGGATGCCATTCCACCAGCCTTGGATAACGGTGATTTCACTGTTACTCACCTACACGGCATCGACAGCGACTCGGACAACGATCTTGATTCTGGTTGGGATGGAGACGATGAATCCGATGGGCTGGGCAGTGGGGATAGCTGTCGTACGATCAGGAACTTTGTTGTGGACGAGATCAACAACATGCATGCTCACCGATATGAAACACCTCGCCATCGAATTCCCCGTGCCCCCCCATATCTCCACCACGTCCTCACTGTCTTAAAATATAGCCGACCAGACCATTTTCGACAAGCTCTACGAGTTTCCCCAACTACATTTGACACCATCCTGCAGCGCATATCTGGTGACCCTGTGTTTGAAAACCAGTCCAATCAGTTCCAAATGCCGGTTGAGGAACAATTGGCCATTACACTCTACCGCTTCGGTCACAATGGAAATGCCGCGAGCCATCAGTCAGTTGCTAACTGGGCCGGTGTGGGTAAAGGAACAGTCACCTTAGCGACTCGACGAGTGATGACAGCCATTTTGCGCCCAGACTTCATGCGTGAGGCTGTTCGTATGCCCAATGACAGGGAGAAGGAAGCTGCAAAGGAATGGGTCGCAGCGCATTCTTGTGAAGCATGGCGGAATGGTTGGTGTATGGTTGATGGAACTCTGGTGCCGCTCTATGCTCGTCCCTATTGGTATGGATCAAGCTATTTTGATCGGAAGAGCAACTATTCCATGAACGTGCAGGTGAGCACTCGGATAAATGTCTGAAGACAGGATTGACATTACCATCTAGATTGTATCGTTGCCTAACCTCCGTATCATTGACTTCGGCTATGGTTTCACTGGTAGCATTCATGACTCGACAGCGTGGAATGAAACTCGAATGGCAAAAGAACATAATGACTTGTTGGAGGATGGTGACTGGATCTGGGCTGATTCTGCGTATCCGGTGCGTCTTCTCTTCTCAATTTGAGTCATTGTCTGACACCGTGACAAAGATCCAGGTCTGGCTGGTCGCTCCATACAAGAAACCAGAGGCTGACAGACCGGAGAACACTCGATTCAACAACCATGTCTCCATGGTCCGCATTCGTTCAGAACACGCTATAGGCTTTCTCAAGGGTCGCTTTGCATCACTCAAACACCTTCGCATCAACATCGTTAATGAAGCCACCCACGTTTTCGCAACATATTGGATTTCTGCATGCATCGGCCTTCATTGCTTTGCAATGACATGTGAAGACAACGAGAACCCAGACCATGATAATGCTGATGCTGGCTACCACGACCCTTTCATTGATGAAGGCCTATCTTCTGGACCATCCGATACTGAAAATGAACGCTTTTGCAGCCGTACAGCATACTCACGAGCAACCCAGAGACTTCGTAAGGCTAAAGCAAAGCGTGAAAGGATCAAGCAACAACTCTTCCGTGCATTAGATGACGACTGGTGTGTACATCATATTCTTGGAACGGTGACTTTGGACATTCACTATGCCTAGACGTGCCCATCTCTCTGCTCATCGGTGGGGTGATCAGTTGGTAGATACAAGGGTAGATGGGGCTCCATTTGTCCTACAGAAATATTACCGAAATGAAATTCTTCACCAAGTTCGAGGTTGTGACTACTGGTGTGAGCTGGTGAGCTGAATGCAGTGGGGGAAGAGTTTGAAGCGCCTGAAATATGATCTGTCGCCGCAGTGAAAGATGTTGATGCGAACGGAGTGGGACGATGGGCCTGCAGTTGGGCTAGCCTGAACTCGTACTCGAGCCGCATCTTGTCTTGCTCCAGTCTGATCTTCTGAATCTTTAATTCTGCTTTTCGTCTGTCTCTTTCGATCTGAATACGCTCCTGAGCCTTTATCCGAGCGATATCTGTGTCCTTTGTGAGTTCAAGCCGCTTAATTTTCATGTCAATGGACTTCTGCACGGTCTCTTCCTGTGCCCTGGCAACATCACTGAACTTCTCCATAACAGCACGAGTCTTCTTGCCAGTGGGTTCCTGCTTGACTACAGGCTTTGAGGTGTTTGTGCTGGACTCGGCAGCTTTCCGTTTAATGGGTAAGTGGACCTCGGCGTTGTTTTCATCTGGCTCGGTGACATCTTGTCCCTCACTAGCAACAGCTTCCCCATTGCCCTCCTCGTCACTAAGTCCGAAAGATATCGGGTCCTCATAGTCGCTGGAAGTGGCTGTCGAGTTGAGGTATCCACTCATATTGATTTCAGATCCACTGTTGCCAATTCCGACCGGTACAACATTCGGGCGCTCAGACACAAGGTCTCTCATCTCGAAATACCATGGGAATGACTGGCTGATGAGCTCTAGAGAATGGGTGAGTCAGGTGAGTATTAAGATCAGTGCGTTGAACGCTCTACTGACCCCATTTGTTTGTGAACGCGTTTTTCACATCCATGTTGATCTGGTCTGCAGAAGTAATCCCTTCACCGGTGAGTCCCATCTCCTCTTTGTACTTCTGGGTATCTTTGACAAGCCTATATGATGTTTTCCAGTGACATTCAGACCCTTGCGAGAACGGATTACCAACTCACGCCTGAATCCGGTTTTTTATCTTTTGCGCCCACACGTTCTTTTCCTTCGCAGTCCGGGCCTGCTCAAATGCAGGACCATATACCGGATGGTCTCCAAAGACTCTTGCCGCCAACTCCTTGTGATGATGGGCCTTGGACAGGCCACCACCTTTGGTAGTCGACACGTTGGCACCAGGACCAGGAAAAAGGCCTTGTCGGATGATGGGGTCTTCGGCAATGCAGTGAATGAGCTGCCAGGTGAGGTCCTTGTCCTTCCAGCTGTTACTTGTCAGTACTGAAGACTTATGCATGACGAACAGACACTTTTTCATACTCGATCTTGACATCCGGCTCATCCCCGGTGTCTTTCTTGTTCTTCGGCTCGTTACTTTTTGTCTCGTTGCTGGCAGCTGCTCTAGCACTGGGTATGGGTGTACGCTTGCCTGTAGCTGTAGTTGGGTTCTTCACTTTCGGTGCCATGATGATAGGATAGGGGAAATAAAAAAATAAATTATATTTCATACACTAAGGAACAGATGAATCGAAAGCCGCTTCACAACGTGAAGCTACTCGCGAGTCGCTTCGTCGATTCGTGGATTCAGCGAGAATCGGATGTCGGAATCGATGTCTGAATCGATTTTCGAATCGGTCCCTGAATCGACCTCGAATCGGTCACTCTGACCCCTACTATTTACATACAACAGTAAAATATCTTCTAATCAAGCACCTTTCAGTTTTTTGGTGAAAGAGGTAAGTGAATGCGGCCTTGCCCTGAAACAGCGGCAAGGCCCAGAATTGATAAGTATTGTACAACACGAGAAGAACCGGTGTGGTGCAATACAAAAGAAAGGGATGCGGTAAGGGTGGGTGCGAGAAAACCAAAAAACTAAAGGCTACGAGAGATCAGAAGTAACTAGGGAAAAATAAGGAACAACATACTTTGGAGGAGACGAAAGGACTGGTAGCAGGAAACGTCTCCTCTGAAGTAAATAAAGAAAGGGAAACTGAAACCTCGACGTGGGAAAAAGGGGTGGAAACCCCGGGGTGAAACTCGAGGAAAGGAGAGGCGCAAGGGCTCTCGATCGCGGAGGCGAGTGCAGTCCGTGCGAGTCTTGAACCGTAATGTCGGGCATGATTAGACTACAATAAAGAAAACTTTAAACTCAGGTAAAATATAGTATTGTATTATTGTTATTTTCATATATACAGTGTTCAATTAGTGTTGCTGTAGTTCGGTTCCGAACCTGGCCGAACCCGGTTCAAACCCCGAACCAAACCCTAGGTTCAGTCTAAGTTCAGCCAAGTGCTGAACCGGACCGCGGGTTCAGTTCCAGGTTTCGAGGCCTGCCGGATTTCCTGAACGGCTCCAAACCGTGTCCAAACCGCGAACGCGGATATTTCTAAGGTATTTATTTCATTTGTTTTTCGTATTTCTTTTACTTACTTTTTCGTGGTAAACAGTATCATGTGACCATTACACGTAGGTTTTCTTCACCAACACCGCAACAATGCAAGGCCAATGAACGCGACACATTGTCGCGTTCATGAACACAGGTAAGTCTCATAAAACTTCTTAACTTTACTAATATTATCTGCCACAGGCAACTTGACCGCGATGCACACGACCCGGCACAACATGGATCCCAGCGCCAACGCGGACGCGGGACGGCCGCAACACCACCACCACCACCACCACCACCAGCGGTGGCAACGGCAACGGCATCAACGACGACGGCAACGGCCATCAGCAGCGCCAGCAGCAGCAGAAGCACCTGCAACAGCAGCAGCAACGCCGGCAACAGCAGCAACGCCGGCAACAGCAGCAACGCCGGCAGCAGCAGCCGTGGCAGCAACACCACCGCGACCATACCACCACCCGAAGAGGACAACAGCAGCAGTGCTGCACCAAGCCATCCAATGCCAACGGACACGGGACAGCCGCAACACCACCACCACCAGTGGCGGCATGGCAACGACGACGGCGACGGCCAGCAGCAGCAGCAGCAGCAGCAACAGCGGCAGCGGCAATGGCGACAACAGCAGCAGCGGCAGCAGCAACGGCGACAGCAGCAGCAGCAGCAGCAGCAGCCGTGGCAGCAACACCACCACAACCATACCACCACCCCGACGAGGACAACAGTTGGCAGCAGCAGCGCCGGCAATGCCACGCAGGGACCACGGGACAAGACCCCGTCCCTCCACATCCCTTGGGGACACCGGAGGGCTCCCCCGCACCCATCTACCTCGCGAAGTGCAGCGCCATATCTATTGATACGTGCCTGCCATTCGCGAGGAGAACGGACAGGGTGAGCCCACCTCGGTCTGGGTTTCAGACCGCGTCTGAACCCAGACCGAACGCGAAGAGACAGTTCGACGCCGTCTGGGTCCGGGTTTGGCCATGCGCCAAACCGGACCCGAAGTTCAGTTCGCGGTTCCGCCAAAAAGGGTCGGAACCGGACCGAACTGAACTTCGGCAACACTATGTTCAATGGCTCCTTTGAACACTACCAGTCCTTTGAACACCCTGATATAATTGATTCTGTACTGATTTCTACTGCTAAAAAATGTTCTAATTCCTTCAGTGTATTATCTGAACCTATCTAGATATTGTTTTTTATTCAGAACCACCAATAAAATTAGAAACTGAATATTCATAAAGTAGAGAGAAATCTGATCACTCCTTTGAACACTAATGTTTTGACCATAAAACATTCCAGTATCAACAGATTTCTTTAAAAATGGGTATGAGAGGTCTTGAGATATATGAGCAACCTTCTGTCTATTCAGATTTTGTTCAAGATAATTTGGCTACCTGTGGCATTTGAGGGTAATTTTTGTGTTCAAAGGAGCCATTGAATACTGTAATGACATTTTGAAAAACAAATATTTTACAGCCCTTTTTGAAATTCTCGAGACTTTTTGAATTTTTTTGATAGTTTAGAAAAATGTTGACTTTAGAAATTTTTTGAGTGCTGTATGTTGTATCTCATGAAATACTGCATGGATTGACATGGCTATAGAGGGAAATTTGTACTATGTCTTAAGGGCTATCTACTCCTGTAATTACATTTGGAAAATATTTAGTGTGTGGTGAGTTATGGATGAAACAAAAGGTAAACCAGTTACTTTGTGACACCCCAAATGATATTGTCAAGTAATGCCATCCAATGAACTCCTATGAGGAAGATTGTGGAGAGAAAGTTTTGTTCATTTTGTCAAGGGCTAGAAGTACATATACCATCTTTTTCTTTATTTTTTGTTCTTTGGGCCAATATTTATGACTTTTGTAGTCATGATCTCAATGCAGACAAGCATAGTAATGATGTAATATTGGCTTAAAGAACAAAAAATAAAGAAAAACACGGTATATGTACTTCTAGCCCTTGAAAAAATGAACAACTTTCTCTCTACAATCTTCTTCATAGGAGTTCATTTGATGGCATTACTCAACAATATCATTTTGGGTGTCACAAAGTACTGGTTTACCTTTCATTTCATCCACAACTCACCACACACTAAATATGTTTTGAATGTAATTACAGGAGTAGATAGCCCTTAAGACATAGTACAACTTTCCCTCTATAACCATGTCAATCCATGCAGTATTTCACGAGATACAACATACAGCACTGTTATGGATCGCTTCTGCAGCGGGCTCCGGCAACAATCAACTTAACTAGGAGGGGGGTTTCCAGGGGAGAGATCAGCAGTTTTCATTGTTGCTTACAACTAAGACAACACTGCTACACCGCCGTTGTGCTCACAGTGTCCCTGAGACCTAGAAAGGGCAGCATCAGAAATAGATAAGATTTAATTCAGTTTCATATTAGATCCTATCTAAACTCGGTAATGGGGGTAACTGATATGAAAATCGAATAGAATTCATCATTGGTACAAGTCAGCTTCTTTTTATTTAAATTTCTATGGAAACTGGCCACGATCCAGCCTAGTTCATGGCACTGGGCCAATTACAGACCTCAAGGATGGACACCGACATCAAATCAGTGCTGGGCAAAGACTTTGCAGCGATTTCCGAGCGTGAGGATCCTTTATTCAAACCCCGCCCAACTTCTGAGCTCGAATTCAAACATCAACCTCCTTCTCAACCGCAACCGCTTCGTCAACCACAACCTCCCTGTCCCCTCCACCATGTCTACACCTTAGAGCAACAGACTCAAGGTCACCTCTTCTGCATTCCCACCCTTCTGCTATTCACTGACCCTCCCTCTTCTAAGTGTGGCAAGACGACGCAGTCCGCCTTGTTTTGTTGCGGGGTGGCAATGGGTAGTGACTGCAGCAGGCAAGGAGAAGCTTTTTTCTATCTTAGAATGCTAGTAGTTACAATGTGGTGTGGTGTAGTGCTGGTCGCTCATGAGCAGAATTGTGATATATTTTGTGATTCTGCTACCATGAAATATTGACAAGAATATTTATTTATCTATTTATTTCGACCTGGCGCACCGTCTGCCCATGCAAAATCTGTGTTGGGTTGATGCGAAATCTGTGTGGCTGATGCCCGATGTCGGACAGAGGCTGCCCTTTTTTTGTTGAGGCACGGCGGAACCTGGCCCAATCCAGCCACTTGGGTTCCATGGCTGAATCGGGATGACTGAGCAAGCGGCGGTGTAAGAAGAGGGTCAAGGTCTAATGTCATTGCAAGCCGTGGGGTTTACCCAAAACAAGATGAGTCTGCCCCAAGAACCAGACTAAACGTAAGGAAAAGAAAGAAGAAAAAGTCTGAACTAACAACAAGGACAGTAGATATAGTGAATGGACTTGAGGGGAGGTAAATGGGAATCCAACCAGGAAGCTACAACATGTCCAACTATACCATGTGTTCACCATGAGACAGACATGAGGCATCCTCATGTCGATGTTCTCGCGATCCAACTGGAGGCCTGGGTGTCATTGAGGATAGAAGAGGTCCGGATGACTCGGATGATTTGTCATTGGATCATGTGATGCGCAGAATTGCCTATTTGTGTAATGGGCAAATGCGCAGTCTGACAAGTGCGATGCACGGTCGGGTCGAAGAGGGGTATCGTCCAGTGTGGGATTGGTGAAGGGAGTGTCTTGAGGTGGTGTGGATGTAGTGGCAAGGTCGGCATGAAAGAAAACAAAGGAATGTGTGGAAGGAAAACCAACTAGGATGGTGGGCTAGTCGAGGTCAGATATGCGAACAGCATCAGCTGTACCGGATGATGATGTGTGTGTCAATGATGTATCGAGGGGTGATGTCTTGTCCTGTGTGTAGAACAACGTGGTCCACCTGATGTCAGTATTCGTCCAAGAAAGGGTATTGTTGTAAATGAGTGTGGGGGGTATCAAGGTTACGGATGGAAAAGGATAAATGAATGTGGGTCCAGGTGTCGAGTCATGGCACGAGTGACAAGCTGTGGGAATAAGATGTTGGGTACTGCATTGAAGCGATGTCGTGTGAACAATAAATGATAGGGGTCGGTTCACTGTATTGGGAAGTCGTATGGTCTGTGGTCGAAGTCTGAAGGTATGTGCTTCGGCAATGGTTGGATTGGAGAGAACAGTGAAATGTCCTGTGATTGAGGATTGTTCAGGACATGCATGCAGGTGAGGAATGTCGTCGGATCATCAGGGAGGATAATGGTAGGCACAGGGTATGAATATGGAAACCAAATATCCGAGAATGGCAATTGTCAATTTCGTGTCGATATATTGTCAAGGTGGAAGTCGGGTGTATCAATGGCAGAAGGGTTTCAATGCCGATGCCAAAGATAGATCATAACAAAGTAGAAACCGATAAGGAAGGTGATGGTGGTGCTGCCGATGATGATTACGGTAATTAGCTGTGTCGGGAGTACAGCCATTGTGAATCGGTTTGTCATGGGATGAAGTCAACAATATGTCAGGGCAAGGGAAGAGACAATAGCGATGATGTTCGTCGGCAAGGAGACTATTTGGGTACAGCAAGGTAATGTGGGGATGTGTCCATGGTCGGTCTGGATTGTTCTAGAAGAAAGGAAGAAAAGAGAACAAGGACAAGAATAAACAATGATGTCCAAAAGAAGACAAAAGGTAAAGGAAACGAAAAAAGGAAGGTGTGGTAAAGTGGAATCATCATGGTGGGGCAGCGGAGTCGGAATCGGAGTTGCGGAGTTGCAAAACATAACAAAACGTAACAAGCACTCAAAATTTTTCTAAGTCAACATTTTTCTAAACTATCAAAAAAATTCAAAAAGTCTCAAGAATTTCAAAAAGGGCTGTAAAGAAGGAGGTCCTAGTAAATCAAGTTTAAAAAATAATTTTTACACAAGTCTAATGGACAAGGGCGACTACCCCACACACTCGAGCACCCATTGCCTCACATGCTCCATTCAAGAACCTTGCTGTATCCCTCAATGCAGGCATACCTCTCCTATCTTGGGTCGAGGTTCAAAATGTGTTTAAGCAATAGGAGTTGTCTCACCCTCCTCATTGCTCACCACATCACCTCACCCAGGTAGCATACCTGAAATCTTCAGTTTCTTTATTTCATTGCTCATGCAATCACTCACCCAGGTCTACAGATTATTTTTTATTCTCAAAAGTTCACCCACCTCCCCTCCCTTGTACATTATTTTTGTTACACTGATTGTACACACAAAAATTCATATGGACTTGTTCTCTCCTGCCTTCAAGCCAGACAGACCAAGCTCCAATACCTGGCTATTCACATGCTCCTTAAGCAGAGGTCCTAGTCAAATGATAACTTGTGAAATACTGCACCAAATTACATAGTCTGAGAGGGACAGTTTGTCTATGTTCTAAGGGCCATCTTTCCCTCTATTTACAATTTCAAAATATGTGTTATATAAAAAGGTATAGGTGAATTGTTGATTTGAGTCATTGCAACTTGTACAATAAATATCTTTACAAGGGATGCTTGGGTTGGCATGATTGTAGGGGGGAAGTTGTTCTATTTCTCGAGGGCTACAAGGGCCCATGCTGTCTTTTTCTACTTTAAAATTTTGGAGGAGAATTACACAAATGCAACTTCTGTATAAATAACATTACAATAATCTGTTAAAGTCCAAAATACAAGAAAATGCGGTATGGACCCTTGTAGCCCTTGAAAAATAGAACAACTCTCTCTACAACCATGTCAATCCAAGCATTTCTTGTAAAGATATTCATTGTACAAGTTGCAATGACTCAAATCAACAATTCGCCTATAACTTTTTATATAACACATATTTTGACATTGTAAATAGAGGGAAAGATGGCCCAGAACATAGACAAACTGTCCCTCTCAGACTATGTAATTTGGTGCAGTATTTCACAAGTCATCATTTTACTAGGACCTCCTTCTTTAAAAGATTTGTTTTTCAAAATGTCATTATATATGAAAATAGCAATAACTTGTGACAAGAACAGATATTTCCTTGAGTGTATTTCATCCATTCCATTCTGTACATTCCAGTATTACCAGAATATATGTGTGGTTTTACTGAGAGCACAGAGGCAAGAATCCGATGATGTCATCATGGACTTAGCTTGCAAGTTCTTGTTTGTGTTCCCTCTTGTTCCTGTACCTCCACTGTGCTACCACCTTCACCTCACTCAGTACTCCCTCATAACCCTCACCCAAGCCTTTCCTTCTGCCCAAAACATCTCCAGACCTCTTCACCCACCATCATCCTCTTCAATGCCCTCCTCACTAGTGTTGCTGTGGCTAAGCTAGCTGCAAGCCAGTTAAGGTTAGCCGTGGCTACGACTAAGCTAACTACCCAGATTTTTATAGTTGTAGCCGGTAGTCGAAGGTAGCCGACTACAGTCAACTACCGCCAGCTATAGTTGATGCAGCGACTTGGCCGCGGCTCGACCAAGCCACAACCAAGCTGTGTGGGTAGCAGGTGAGTAGATACCCATACCCTACCCTGGCCCTCAATTCACCTTGTGTGCATCGTGCAAATGTCAATTGACATTGCGGCATTTACACTAGTGCTACCAAAGTTCAGTTCAGTCCAGTTCAGACCCATTTTGGCTGAACTCTGAACTGAACTCCAGGTTCAGTTCAGGATTTTATGTGAACTGAACCTGAACCGCTGTGAACCGTTCGGATTTTTTTTTCGGAGCCTGAACCGAGTTCATGAACAGTTCAGACACTTAATTTTAGTATTATCACGCATTTTACCAAAAAAATCACAATTTATTACTGTAGCTATCTAATCTATCGTGGGTTTTTTTCCGCAACCCGTACCCGTACCCGTACCTGTACCTGTTGCCACGGGTTTGCAGGGGTTAATCCACGGGTCCCCAGCCGTGACCAGGTGGTGTTGGGCACACCACCACCCTCCCGGATACCTCGCGGTGGAGAGGGTCGGAGGCTGCTGAGGGACTCTCCGACGGAGTCTAGCTGGAAAGCCTGGAAAGACTAGGATGGGAACTGTCTACTACATCAGATCAGCTACTGACTATGACGAACCATGGGAACTCTATCACGTGACCGTCCAGGCACAACTACTACAGCGGTTGCAGTGCCGAC